>JAJDFG010000525.1:127500-142494 GCA_021039105.1 Scomber colias
GATTAGCTCATTAAAGCCTCTTTGGCCTTCTCCCCTTCTAAAAATAATAATTAAATATCTTCTTAAAGTAGGATATTTGCCCCTCATCATAAATTTACAAGCAGTAAACTGTCATTTGTTTACTTTGAATTCATGGGGAAAAATTCACAGAATACACAATTTAAGGCACATTTTTATCTTCACATCTGATAAATGAAAGTATATTTAAACTTCTGTCCAGATTATCTGGATTTGCAGGCGTTCCCATCAGTAGTGAATTAATGTGGCTTTCTTGTGACATGTTTTTAATAATTATAATAACAGAGGAATAAGACACATCGTCGTTAGAGGAGCCAAACAGACTGAATATAAAGATGGATGAAGTCAGAAGCTCCAGATATGGACAGCAGGTGTGTTTCCTCTCACACTACGACAGATAACTGTCGATCACAGCTGTCAATCAACACCCACACAAAGCTACTGTCAGTCTTTAACTCTTTAACTCTGAGTAATGGAGCAATAATCTCCAGAATGAGCAGCAGATCACTGATTAGAGGACGTAAAGAAACCCGGTGACAGCAGCAAGAACAAACTCTAACCCTTGACTTTACTGCCCAGGAGGAGGAGAGGAGAGGAGGAGGAGAGGAGGAGGAGAGGAGAGAAGGAGGAGGAGGAGGAGGAGAGGAGGAGGGGAGGAGGAGGAATGGAGGAGGAGAAGGAGAGGAGAAGAGGAGGAGAGGAGAGGAGGAGTGGAGGAAGAGAGGAGGAGGAGGAGAGGAGGAGGAGGAGGAGCAGATCACTGATTAGAGGATGTAAAGAAACCCGGTGACAGGAGGAAGAACAAACTCTAACCCTTACAGGAGGTGTTGACTTTACTGCCCAGTAAAACCAGAACGATAGAGGAAGAGGAGAGGGGGAGAGGAGGAGGAATGGAGGGGAGGAGGAGAGGAGAGGAAGAGGAGAGGAGGAGAGAGGAAAACAGGAGGAGGAGGAGGAGGAGGAGGAGGAGGAGAGGAGGAGAAGAGGAGGAGGAGAGAGGAAAACAAGAGGAAAGGAGAGAAGGAGGAGAGGAGAGAAGGAAGAGGAGGAGGAGAGGAGAGGAGGAGGAATGGAGGAGGAGAGGAGAGGAAAACAGGAGGAGAGGAGAGAAGGATGAGGAGAGGAGGAGAGGAGAGAAGGAGAGGAGAAGAGGAAAACAGGAGGAGAGGAGAGAAGGAGGAGGAGAGAGGAAAACAGGAGAAGAGGAACAGGAGGAAGAGGAGAGGAGAAGAGGAGGAGGAATGGAGGAGGAGAGGAGAGGAAAACAGGAGGAGAGGAGAGAAGGATGAGGAGAGGAGGAGGAGAGGAGAGAAGGAGAGGAGGAGAGGAGAGGGAGGAGGAGGAGGAGGAGAGGAGGAGAAGGAGGAGCAGGAGGAGGAGGAGAGGAGGAGAAGGAGGAGCAGGAGAGGAGGAGGAGGAGGAGGAGCTGTGGACTAACAGCCTCAGCGACCTTGCAGCTGATCACAGTGACAGCAGGATCCATTCAGCTGCTGAGTCGGCAGCTCCGTTAAATCAAATGCAGGAGACATGAAATATGTAAGGGGGGGGGGGGGGGGGGGGGCAAGATCAGCAGTTAGCAAACAGCTGACTCACAGGATAACACACACACACACACACACACACACACACACACACACGCACACACACACACACACACACACACACACACGCCCACCCATGTGTATAAACTATTTATGTTTCAATTATACCGCCTGTGCAAATACTGTAAAGACTGACATGTTACAGTGTGTGTGTGTGTGTGTGTGTGTGTGTGTGTGTGTGTGTGCGTGTGTGTGCGTGTGCATGTGTGTGTGTGTGTGTGTGTGTGGACTCACTTGCAGGACTTGTGTGAGCAGGGCTTGAAGATGGCAGAGATGGAGTGAGCGTAGCAGATTGGGCAGAGGTCCTCCTCACTGGTCGGCTACGAAGAAGAAGAGAAGAAGAGAAGAAGAAGGGAAGAAGAAGGGAAGAAGAAGAAGAGAAGAAGAGGAAGAAGAAGAGAAGAAGAAGAAGAGAAGAAGAGAAGAGAAGAAGAGAAGAAGAAGAAGCGAAGAAGAAGAAGAAGAAGAAGAAGAGAACAGGTTATTTACATGTTTTAAATGAAGTCATTATTAGTATAAGTCCACTTAAACACACTGTAGCTGTTACAATATTTAATATCTATCATTCTTTTGTGGTTACACCATTTGACATTTTGTGGTTACACCATTTGACATTTTCAGGAGCATTTAAAACCTGAACTGAACAAACTCCACCTCACAGGAGAGTCAGTGATTGTTAGTATTAGTGATGTCATATATATTTACAGGTCAGCGCTGGCAAGATGAGATTAACACGTAGAACATACAGGATGGTTATATTAACTATGTAGTTAACTTTAAGGAGGGAGGGAGGGAGGAAAGGAGGAAAGGAGGAAGGTATGGGGGAGGAAAGAAAGAGAAGGAGGGAGGAAGGAGGGAAGGAAGGAAGGTAGGAGGAAAGGAAGGAAAGTATGGGGGAGGAAAGAGAGAAGGAGGGAGGGAAGGAAGGAAAGAAGGAAGGGAGGAAAGAGAAAAGGACGGGAGGAAAGAGAAGGAAGGGAGGAAAAGGAAGGAGGGAGGAAGGAAAGAAGGAAGGGAGGAAAGAGAGAAAGAGGGAGGAAGGAAAGAAGGAAGGGAGGAAAGAGAAAAGGAAGGGAGGAAAAGGAAGGAGGGAGGAAGGTAGGAAGGAAGGAAGAAAGGACAAATGGAAGGAAGGAAGGAAGGACAAAGGTTTGGGAGAAGCTGACTTCTTCACATTTATCAGATAGTCTGATTACTGATACAGAAGGAAACTCTTTATGGAGGTTTATTAATGATGGACAGCAGAGACGACGATGATGTCATCTATAAATACGAGTTTCATGTCTGCGTGTTCGACAAGTTCAAGTTCTCGATGTGTGAAGAGTCTCACGTCTGTCACTCAGTCAGCTGATCATCATCACTGTCACATACAGACAGAAATATACAGTAAGTCTGCTCCTATAGAGGCACAATCTGTCACTGTGTGTGTGTGTGTGTGTGTGTGTGTGTGTGTGTGTGTGTGTGTGTGTGTGTGTGTGTGTGTGTGTGTGTGTGTGGCGTCCTGACAACAGACGTTTGGAGTCGGAGGGTCCACAGGAGGACGGGGGTATGGGTGTGGGGGGGTCATGTGATCATGTGACCGGCTGCAGGCATGAAAATGTGTGCCTGGTCTCTGGAGAGCCGAACGATGCCAAAAATAAAATAAAAGAGACGCGTGGCGGCTGGTGAAGGAGAGGGAGAGAGAGAGAGAGAGAGAGAGAGAGAGAAGGGCAAACAGAAAGCTCATGGGTGAGGGGACAGATGACTTATAATTATCCCGATAAGAGGAGGACGAGGACACACGGAGGATTAAAAGAGGAAGAAGTTGATGAAGTTGTTTGTGTCTCCTTGTAGTCCGACGAACCCTGAGACACTTTATTACATCAAGTCTGACAGAAACGTAAATGTGATGTTTTACAGACTCATTCACACCTTAGTGGTTCTAAACCTTTATTAAAAACATGTTAGAGACTCATTCTGTTCATGTACAACCTGTAACCATAGCAACCGTAACACAACCTGTAACTATAGCAACCATAGCACAACCTGTATCTATAGCAACCACAGCACAACCTGTATCTATAGCAACCATAACACAACCTGTATCTATAGCAACCATAGCCCAACCTGTATCTATAGGAACCATAGCGCAACCTGTATCTATAGCAACCATAGCACAACCTGTATCTATAGCAACCATAGCACAACCTGTATCTATAGCAACCATAACACAACCTGTATCTATAGCAACCATAGCCCAACCTGTATCTATAGGAACCATAGCACAACCTGTATCTATAGCAACCGTAGAACAACCTGTATCTATAGCAACCATAGCACAACCTGTATCTATAGCAACCATAGCACAACCTGTATCTATAGTAACCATAGCACAACCTGTATCTATAGCAACCATAGAAAAACCTGTATCTATAGCAACCATAACACAACCTGTATCTACAGCAACCATAGCGCAACCTGTATCTATAGCAACCATAGCACAACCTGTATCTATAGCAACCATAGCACAACCTGTATCTATAGCAACCATAGCACAACCTCATTTAGATCCGAGGACATCAGGAGGGTTAGTATCAGTCGGTTTTATAAAAGTCCTGAAACTCGGTGCTGCAGATCCGTCAACAACAAAACATTTCAGTGTCTTTATATTCCCGACACTTACTCATCGGATCGCTGCATTAAATTAACTAAATGGGCTCAACAGGAGGAGTGACGACAGCTAACTTCTCCGACGGGACTTCTTGAGTCGTGTCATCAATCAGCTGAAGATTTCCCGCTCTCGGGTGTAAGTCAGTGACATCCTGTACCTTCAGAGTCGAACGCTGTTAAACGGCTGTTTTATGGTCTCAGAGGACTCTTCTGGCAGTTTGAGGTGGGAGCGTCCTGATAAATCATTTTCTGTGATGTATGATCCAGCCCTGAGTCTCCTTCCTCTGTGCAGTGTTTACTCACTTCCTCCATTTATAAACATGCCAGACTTTGGTTTTATACATTTAAAAGTTAGAAAGTCTTCTCCCTAAAATAGATGATCAACATCTGACCGAATATGACAAATAATGACTCTAAAACTTGGCTCAAGACATCAGTAACTGGTAGACTCTGGCACTGAGTCTGAAGAAGAACAACACTGATCATTTTAAAATTTCAAAAGCAGCTTTTTGTCCATGTGAAGCCACCGTAGCTCAACTCTGCTCCACATATTTCACACCTGACAACATTATCCTTTACTTTCTGGAAGCTTTTAAACCACGCTGGACTTTAGTGTGTCTTCGTCTGCATCGTGTTCCCTCCAGTCAGCTAGCTAGCAGGCTAACTTACTACCAGTCAGCTAGCTAGCAGGCTAACTTACTAACAGTCAGCTAGCAGGCTAACTTACTACCAGTCAGCTAGCTAGCAGGATAACTCACTACCACTCAGCTGGCTAGCAAGTAAACATTCACTCTGAAGCTTAGAGCTCCTCCTAGTGGCTGAAACTTGTTAATGAACCTGAATACTAGACTACAGCTCAGTGACTCATTGCAGCAAGACATCATGGAGGTCTCAGTCAGACCCGCTAACGATGATTCAGTTACTCAGTTTAACGACTCGTCTCTGGTCCTGAGTTCACAGAAAAGAGCATCAGATCAGGTTTTGGGGTCAGATTCAGTGAACAGAAAAATGAGGAAAACAGGGATGGTCATGTGACCAACAACCGCAATGGTCGCTGAAGACTAGAGCTCCTCACCAACCTCCACTTTTCATTTAATAGTCAGGTCTTTTTCGCTTTACTCGGTCTAGAATTGCTTATTGGTTAGTGCAACAAGCAAATGAGATGCCTGGACCATCGGGAAAAAAAAAAAAAAAATGAGGAAAACATTTTCATTCCCAACAAACAAGTAAAACAAACAAAGGTTATAAACTGAGATATTTAAAGCAGGATAGCTGCAACAGAAACCCAATAAATAAAATACTACGCTATGATTCACAATCAGCCAATAAATAGAAAGACAAACTAACTAAGAAACAGACTCTGAGCATAAACCTGCTGTTTACACCGATCACTGTTACAAACACTGGACAGAAAGAACAAACACTGAGAAACCTTTGTCTGAAATACAAAGAAATAATTTTCCTCCTCAAATTCAGCCTGAAAATCATTTTCTCATCCAACAAATGACGAAAAGTTGAATCCCTGCAGAAGAAGAAGTCTGAAATGTTTCTGCACATCACAAAGGAACTTTATTTATTTCATTTCGTTGTTTACGGCTCAGATTCTTTTCTTTTGTGATTTATTTTATTTGCTTTGGCGACGAGTTTGATCCACGACGTCACGCTGATAAAGCAAATTAAATAAAAGAGCTGAGAGCCAAAGCTGCTGCGGCTCTAAACCCTCCACAGAAGAAGAGAGGCAGTGTGTGTGTGTGTGTGTGTGTGTGTGTGTGTGTGTGTGTGTGTGTGTGTGTGTGTGTGTATGAGTGTGTGTGTGTGTTGACCTTTGTGATGAATGTTGAGTTTTACAGCTCAGAGTGACTCAGGTTCAAACTGCTTCTATTAACATCAACACTTCCCAGACCTGTGAGGGTTAGGGCTCATCCTTTAAACTCTGAATCTAAGAACCGTGATTAACATCCTCCTCCTCTAGATGAAGAACAGATTTACTGGCACAAGAAATACAACAAAATGTGCCTGAATATAAAAAAATAGAAAATAGACAAACACACACACGTACACAAGCTCCTAAATCCATATATAAAAGCAGCTTGGAAGCAGTAAAGGTAACCTGATAGCACACTGCAGCAGATATAAAAGCGTCTCTTTCTGTGTTAAAATGTTAGAGCAGCTCTGGTGTTGCAGAGCGTTTGAGGGGAAATGAAGCTTTTATAAATCAGCTGTTTTATATTTGAGAGGAAAGACTGAGACGCTGCAGATGTGATGAAGTAATGAGTGAATGTGAGAGCAGCTGAACACACTGCAGAGCTGCTGTCATTAACCAGGAGCTCATCACAGCCCATCACAGCCCATCACAGCCCATCACAACCCCATCACAGCCCATCACAGCCCATCACAACCCCATCACAGCCCCATCACAGCCCATCACAGCTCATCACAGCCCATCACAACCCCATCACAGCCCATCACAGCCCATCACAACCCCATCACAGCCCATCACAACCCCATCACAGCCCATCACAGCCCATCACAACCCCCATCACAGCCCATCACAAACCCATCACAGCTCATCACAGCCCATCACAGCCCATCACAGCCCATCACAACACCATCACAGCCCATCACAGCTCATCACAGCCCATCACAACCCCATCACAGCCCATCACAACCCCATCACAGCCCATCACAGCCCATCACAGCCCCATCACAACCCCATCACAGCTCATCACAACCCCATCACAGCCCCATCACAACCCCATCACAGCCCATCACAGCCCATCACAACCCCATCACAGCCCCATCACAGCCCCATCACAGCCCCATCACAACCCCATCACAGCCCATCACAGCCCATCACAACCCCATCACAGCCCATCACAACCCCATCACAGCCCATCACAACCCCATCACAGCCCCATCACAGCCCCATCACAACCCCATCACAACCCCATCACAGCCCATCACAGCCCATCACAACCCCATCACAGCCCATCACAACCCCATCACAGCCCATCACAGCCCATCACAACCCCATCACAGCTCATCACAGCTCGACCTTTCACTCAGCGGGAGCTCCTGGCCTTTCCCTAAACGTGCTGTCATGTCTGCACAACGCTGAAGCAGACGTTAACTCATGCTGACGCAGACGTTAACTCACAGTAACAGTCTGAAGACAACAAGCTGTCAGTTAGCTGATGAAGACGTTACTGTGAGCCCGATCACATGACTGCAGCCTCGGCTCTGTTCAGTGTTCAACACGACACCAGGAAAACACTTCAACATGCTGCTGCCTGATAAACTGACCTGTGCTTCATTCAGAGGGAAATACTGTCCCTTTGGATGCATACTACATCACTATAATACTGCAGTACTACATCACTATAATACTGCAGTACTTTTACTGTAATACTGCATACTACATCACTATAATACTGCAGTAGAGGATCAGAGTACTGGTTCCAACTCTGCAGGGTTTTAATTACACACCATTTAAGACTCTTGAAGATGTTTAGAGGACAGGCTCTCCAGAGTCTAAAACAATCTCATTTACTTCTTATCGCCACGACCAACAGTCAGGAGACATGACCTTTCATTATCACACTGTACCGCTGTGTGTGTGTGTGTGTGTGTGTGTGTGTGTGTGTGTGTGTGTGAACTGAAGGCAAATTAATTGGGGACATCTTGTCCAGTTGGGATAAAAGCCGTGTCAGTGGTTAAGGTTAGAGTAAGTCTCCAGGAAACGGATGTAAGTCTCTGTAATACACCTCGGTGTGTCTGTGTGTGTGTGTGTGTGTGTGTGTGTGTGTGTGTGTGTGTGTGTGTGTGTTCTCTATGAAAGTCAAGAAGGATTAGTAATAATTGACTCATATATCCAGTAATACAGTAATTTGTGATCTTGAGTCTCATGTTTTTACGCCCTGTATGAAGCTACAGCTACGAGCCCGTTAGCACAGATGATCCTAAAGGAGGGATGGTAGATGGTAGTAGTAGTGATCATGTACAGTGTTAAACATGTGATAGAGTTGTAGTAGATGGTAGTAGTAGTAATCTGTTTACAGTGTTAAACATGTGATAGAGTTGTAGTAGATGGTAGTAGTAGTAATCTGTTTACAGTGTTAAACATGTGATAGAGTTGCTTTCCATCTGCAGTCCTGTTCGTAGGTTAATATTAAAACAGCATGGAGGCCTCAACCAGAATACAAAGCTACACACACCAACACATCATGTAGAGTCAGTGCTTACAGAGCGAACCCTAACCCTAAACCGAACCCTAACCCTAAACCCTAACCCTAACCCTACTGAGAAGCTTCTAACACACTTCTTGATTTGGTGTTAAATGTACTGATGGAGCTCCAACTCCTCATGTCATCAGGCTTTTTGTCTTTCTCCGTTTCAGCTGAGATGAAATGTTTGGTACAATCCAGACGGTATTCTGCAGGATCTGATTAAACTTACTGAGACAGGCAGTGGAGGAGGAGCCAAACCATTTAAAATGTTATAGAATAGATCAGAATGCCTTTATTGTGACTGCAGGTTAACATATAATGACATTTGCTCTGTCTCTCTTAAAAATGAAAACTGTCCCGCCCCCCCCCCCCCCCCCTCCCCTTTAACCTTTTCTTCTGACACACACCAACCTGTATACATGACTCTCAGCAGCAAGTTGACGTGATAGTAGTAGGGACCAACTGGATGTGGAAATGAGCGTCTAGAAAACGTTCTATTAGTCTAGAAAACTGCCAATTTTTTTTTTTTTTTTTTGAGAGCGCTCGTGCACCCCCAAGTAGATTGCGCCCTGGGCGGTTGCCCACATTGCCCATAGCAAAAACCGCCACTGACTAATATAAAGATCATCTAAGATTTTATTTTAACTTTAAGCTTTAGGCCAAGCTAGGAGTTCTGCAAAAAGGACAACATGTCTAAATGCAACATGACGCCTCCATCCCCACAGTCTGTATGATGCCTTTACACTCATATTCAGGCTGTAATGGAGAGTAAGGGACCGTCTTTGTAATGAAAGCTAGAGATGTATGCTCCTCTGATAGATCTACAAATAAAGCAGCACATTTTCTCTTCTGTCCGAGGAACCAATGAGATCATTCGTCTCGACCTCGGCAGCAGTAATGGAACCGAAACCAGACTGAAAATCACTTAAAATGTTATTATCAAGTAAAAACTGCTTTAGCTGTAGATTTACCTGAGATAGCAGGGATGGGAGCCAGAGCAGAGAGTTTATAAATCACAGCCAGCTCTGAGTGGAGAGCAGAGGCAGCTTTCCAGATTTTAAGGTGTTGAGTTGGACAGAAGACTAAAAACATGAGTAATGGGTTCAGCAGGAAGATCCATGTCTGAAGACCTTTTGAGATGAAACTCTGTAGAATGTAATGTGTGACACAGCAGGAGCAGTGGAGCGTAACGTTTCCTATTCAGTCTCTGTGGTTCACCCCCCCACCCCCACCCCCCCCACCCTCCACCCCCCCCGACCACAGTGTGGGTTTAAATGGCCGTGAGTGCTGCTGTCCCGTATTTCCGCTCTCGGACTTTCTGTGTTTGTGGTGAATGAAACTTGAAACAGAGAGTTTGAGTTGTCTGAGGCTCATTTAGAGCTTTTTGTGTTCATATATAAATGAGTCCAGATTCTCCAACCTATTCCATTCATAAATACTCTTTATTTAATTAAACTTTGATTTAGGGACGAGTCAGTAAACCGAATAATCAAATAATCGTTAGCGGGGACTAACGGACCTTCATGCTGTGGTCCTTTAATGAGTCACTGAGCTGTAGTCTAGTATTCAGGTGCATTAACAAGTTTCAGCCACTAGGAGGAGCTCTAAGCTTCAGAGTGAATGTTTCCTGCTGACCTCGGCTACTTTGACTCGGTAGTAAGTTAGCCTGCTAGCTAGCTGACTGGTAGTAAGTTAGCCTGCTAGCTAGCTGACTGGTAGTAAGTTATCCAGCTAGCTAGCTGACTGGTAGTAAGTTAGCCTGCTAGCTAGCTGACTGGTAGTAAGTTATCCAGCTAGCTAGCTGACTGGTAGTAAGTTAGCCTGCTAGCTCGCTGACTGGTAGTAAGTTAGCCTGCTAGCTAGCTGACGGGTAGTAAGTTAGCCTTCTAGCTAGCTGACTGGAGAGAACATGATGCAGACGAAGACACACTAAAGTCCAGCATGGTTTAAAAGCTTCCAGAAAGTAAAGGATAATCAGGATTGTCAGGTGTGAAATATGTGGAGCAGAGTTGAGCTACGGTGGCTTCACATGGACAAAAAGCTGCTGTCTGCTGTGACGGTTGCTAGGGGAGACGGACCTGACGCTAATCACCAAACTAGTACGTCAACAGAGAGAAAGCTAACGTTACGTCTCTCATTGCTAACATGATGGTATAGGAAATGCTCAGCGCTGTTTAAGACGGGGAGAAAATAATCCACCTGTTATATTTTTAATGGTCTGTAAACCTGTCGAAAGTTATTTGTTGACGTATTATCGATTTAGCTCTTTGTGAACGTTGAATGAATATTCAGTTATTCTGTTCAGGACCGACCATGAGAACATGCACATCTCTACTGAAGATGTATTCCTTCAGCTGGGTTTGAATCCCGCTGCTGTTTGTTAAATAAAACTTCATTTCCATATGAAAGGGATCAATAAGAGTCTGGAGGATTAAATATGAACGGGATGATAAACGGTACCAGCTTCCTGCAGCAGTGACAGTCAGGTGTTTATACTGTTTGACTAAATGTGACCTCACAAAATAAACTAGTTTAGTTTTATCTGAATTAACTCTGATGAGACTTCAGTGTTTTAATGAAACCATCGGCTGACTTTTAGCCAAATATATATATACATATATATATTTCCCTTTTTGACCAGATTCCCTCTCTCTCTCTCTGTCTCCCCCCCCCCCCCCTCTCTGTCTCTCCCTCCCTCTCCCTCTCTCTCTGTCTCTTTCTCTCTCTCTCTCTCTCTCTCTGTCCTCTCTCCCCCCCCCCCCCCCTCATCTCTCTCTGTTGTCTCGAATGTAAGCAAACAGCGAAGTGTCGGCTGGTTTATGGAAACATTGAAGGAGAGCAGCAGCTTTTCAAACAGCCTGATGATTTAACAACGGCTGAGGGTGAAACCAGGACCAGGACCTGATGGGTCCAGATCCTCTGGAGCGTAAACAGGAAGACAAACTGATCTCTGTGTTCTGCTTATTTACATTCACACGTTTCATAATGAGCCTCCAGACTGAAGACGGCCAAACCTCTCCTTTCCATTAATCCATCACCTGTTTTAATACTCAAATTATCAGTTCAAGGGGTTGAGCATAGCTCAGTGGGTAGAGCACCCCCCCCCCATGTGTTGAGGCTACAGTCCTCGCTGCAGACGACCCCCGGTTCGAATCCCACACTGAGCGGTCCTATCCTGTGTGTCATTGCCCCCTCTCTACCTCCAGTTTCCTGTCTATCTCTACTAACCTGTACATTAAAGGCAAAAAGCCCCCCAAAAATATATACTTTAAATTATCATTTCAGTGATTTTACTTCAACAAAATAGCCTTTTTGTCCCTTCTACTCCCCCGTAGACGGCTCCTCTAGCTGTAGCGCTATGCTTTGAAGTGGCCTCCTGCAGTAAACCTACCGCGCTGATGGAAAGTAAGAGAGCTACTGGACTTTTGAACGGCTTGTTTAACTTTAAAACACTTCCAGACGCTTCAGTTGACAAGTCAAAAGTAAAATGCAACCTGTGTCAAACGGAGTTTAACTACCACCGGAGTACGTGGAGTTTGAGTTAGCACCTCCACGCTAAACACCCAGGTGCAGCCAAGCCAGCCTCAGCTCCACCAAAGGACCATTTTGGAGTGTGGGAGTCGCAGCAGAGCCGTGATTGATTCCCAGTTAAGACACTCTGGTAAGAAATGCTTTACATTATGGGCTTAAAACTGCCTTCAAATGGAAAATAACAGGATTTTAAACATGACATTCAAAACGCCATTAATCGCGATTAACTATGGAAATGCTGCGATTAATCGCGCTTAAAAAATGAATCGTTTGACAGCCCTAAATTAAATCATTATCAGTATATATCGGTTATCAGGCTCAAACACAACTAAAGGAACCAGAGAACCAGTTAAGGCCGTGTGTCAAACATCGCTCAGCTCAAGAAGTTTCTTTTATAGTTTATGAAATATTTAACGTTTTATCGCAGAAATGTCTCGATGATGGCTGAGTATCAGTATCAGTACTACACACACACACACACACACACACACACATACACACACACACACACACACACACACACACACACACACACACACACATCTCTTCCCCCCTGCAGGATAATAGTTTGATGGATTTTCATGAAAAATGGAGAAACTCTCGTAGTTTCACTGATACTGATAAATATTTAAGAGTCAAATAAAAAGTTGAAAAGTCAAAAGTTTGAGTTTCATAAACCAGAAGAAGACGTGAGAGGAGGGTTAGGGTTTAGCATCACTGTGGATCCTTAACGGGAATAATAAGCGTCTCTTTAAAGCAGAGGAACTCATTTTCATTCAAGGGCCACATACAGACCAATTTGATCTCATGTGGGCCGGATCATTGACAAGAAGGAAGGAAGGAAGGAAGGAAGGAAATAAGGAAATAAGAAGGGAAGGAAGGAAAGACAGGCAAAAGGAAAGAGGGACGAAAGGTAGGACAGAGAGATAGTGAAGGACGGACAGACAGAAGGAAGGAAGAAAGGAAGGAAGGACAGATGGAAGGAAGGAATGGAGGAAGGAAGAAAGGAAAGGAAGGGCAGATGGAAGGAAGGACAGAAGGAAGAAAGGAAGGAAGGACAGATAAAAGGAAGGAAGGGAGGAAGAAAGGAAGGAAGGACAGATGGAAGGAAGGAATGGAGGAAGGAAGAAAGGAAGGAAGGGCAGATGGAAGGAAGGACAGAAGGAAGAAAGGAAGGAAGGGCAGATGGAAGGAAGGACAGAAGGAAGAAAGGAAGGAAGGACAGATAGAAGGAAGGAAGGGAGGAAGAAAGGAAGGAAGGACAGATGGAAGGAAGAACAGATGGAAGGAAGGAATGGAGGAAGGAAGGGCAGATGGAAGGAAGGACAGAAGGAAGAAAGGAAGGAAGGAAGGACAGATAGAAGGAAGGAAGGGAGGGAAGAAATGAAGGAAGGGCAGATGGAAGGAAGGACAGAAGGAAGGAAGGGAGGAAGGACATGGAAGGAAGGAAAAGAACACATGATGGCCAGTGGGCCGGATCACACCCCTCGGCGGGCCGTATCTGGCCCACGGGCCGCATGTTTGACACCTCTGCTTTAAAGGCTCTTAAAGAGAGAGAGAGAGAGAGAGAGAGAGAGAGAGAGAGAGAGAGAGAGAGAGAGGAGGGAGAGAGAGAGAGAGAGAGAGAGAGGAGCTGAAACAGCGCTGCATGAAGGAAGAAGATTAATAATGAGTTTTATTCCAGCAGAGACTCAGAATATGAATATAAAGCTGCAGATGTGGAGAATACGTTTCCTCTTTAATCAACGATGAAAGTCATTATTAGTTTCAGTTCTGAGTTTAATTCAGACTCACTGGTCTGTGTGAAAGCCTCGCAGCGTCGGGACGGTAAATTACAGAGGAGGTAATTTCCTCCTTCAGGTCTGAGAGCTGAGAGCTGAGAGCCGAGAGCCGAGAGCCGAGAGCCGAGAGCCGAGAGCCGAGAGCCGAGAGCCGAGCGCCGAGAGCCGAGAGCCGAGAGCCGAGAGCCGAGAGCAGAGAGCTGAGAGCTGAGAGCCGAGAGCCGAGAGCCGAGACCTGAGAGCTGAGAGCCGAGAGCCGAGAGCCGAGAGCCGAGAGCCGAGAGCCGAGAGCCGAGAGCTGAGCTGCAGGAGCCATGAGAGGCGTTCAGGTGCACGCTCTCAGCTCAGGAAATAACACGCTGCTGTTCATGGCATTAACCCTTAAACAGACAACGTGCACCAGGAGATACAGACCCTTTAACCTTCGTGTTATCCTTCCTTCCTTCCTCTGTCCTTCCTTCCTTCATCTGTCCTTCCTTCCTTCCTTCCTTCCTTCCTTCATCTGTCCTTCCTTCCTTCATCTGTCCTTCATTCCGTCCTTCCTTCCTTCATCTGTCCTTCCTTCCTACCTTCCTTCCTTCCTTCCTCAGATCTAAGTTCAGCTGTCAGGGTAAATGTTCCCTCCTTCTGTCCTTTCTTCCTTCCTTCATCTGTCCTTCCTTCCTTCTTCCCTTCCTCCCTCCTTTCCTTCCTTCTTCCCTCCTTTCCTTCCTTCCTTCCTTCCTCCCTCCTCCCTTTCCTCTCTCCTTCCTCCCTTCTTTCCCATTCCTTCCTCCTTTTCTTCCTTCTTCCCTCCTTCCTTTCCTTCCTTCTTCTTCCCTTGCTTCCCTTCCTTCCTCCTTTCCTTCCTTCTTCCCTCCTTCCCTTCCTTCCTTCCTTCCTTCCTTCCTCCCTTCTTTCTCCCTCCTTTCCTTCCTTCTTCCCTCCTTTCCTTCCTTCCTTCCTCCCTCCTCCCTTTCCTCTCTCCTTCCTCCCTTCCTTCCCTTCCTTCCTCCTTTCCTTCCTTCTTCCCTCCTTCCCCTTCTCCTTCCTCCCTTTCCTTCCTTCTTCCCTCCTTTCCTTCCTTCCTCCCTCCTCCCTTTCCTCTCTCCTTCCTCCCTTCCTTCCCATTCCTTCCTCCTTTCCTTCCTTCCTTCCCTCCTTCCCTTTCCTTCCTTCTTCCTCCCTTGCTTCCCTTCCTTCCTCCTT
>JAJDFG010000526.1:0-12500 GCA_021039105.1 Scomber colias
ACCGTTTCTTCCCACTTCAGGACTCATGAAAAGCCGCATTCTTCTCCTTGATGCATTAATAATGACTGCGGGGTCAAACGTTGTGGGGGGAGAAGTCAAATGCCAACAGGGCCGATGAAAGAGACGCTCTGAGCCACTGGAGGTACATAAAAGACAGCCTAAGATACAGCGTGATGACTTAATATCGCCTCAAACAGTCCATGAAAGGACGATGATGTACAAACATGAAGAAAATTACATGAACAAAGACAAAAGATCTGAAGAGAGAAAGTAGAGGAAGTTTAACCCAGTTCATAGTCTGATCCATCTTCATAATTAAATCTCAATAACAAACTTCTGAACCACAAATCATCCACAAATACCTCATCAGTCACAGAAAATGTGTTTGAATTCATCCTTAATGAAGCTGTCAAAGAGCAGAAAGGGTTAATTCTTTAGTTTTTATGTCTATATATTGATTATATCTAATTATTACATACTGTCCAGGCTCAAATTTGACCCATTTTTACATCCAAAAGCAGTAAAAATATGTTTTTCTTTTAGACTGATTTAGCCTGAAATGTGATGACTTCCCCTAATGTGACGTAAGGGAAATATTTAATCTTTTTTAAATCATTTTTGTAGCATGTTTGAACCATATCTATCCAAAATTTCCAAAATACTCATTCTTCACATTTAATGTAATTGATTGAAATAGTTTTATGACATATTGGACCATTATAGTGTTATTATATGTTTTTTTTCTCCTCTTAAAAAATTTAAAATAAACACTTTCTGCTCTCTGACAGCTTCATTAAGGATGAATCACACATCTCTCTGGGAGTGATGAGGTATTTATGATTTGTGGTTCAGAAGTTTGAGTTATGAGGAAATACTGTGACAGATCAGATTATGAACGGTATGTGAGGGTCAAGGAATACATAAAAGGAAACTAATAAATAACAGGAATGCTAAATGGCAAACAGTCAAGTACACAGGCCGAAAATGGACGTCATCAATGAGCGGGCGATGGAAAAGTGTGAGTCAGTGAGACGTGACACATACTGGGCTGCTTTCAGGACAGCGAGGCAGAACCCACAAATTAAAGGATTACTGTAAATGAGATGAATACATGACACAAGAGGGAGTATAACATTACAGTAGCACTAACACTGATGGCATTCAGGGGTTATAGAGATATTTATATACTGTATATTCTGCCTTCTTCTTCCTCATAAAACACATTTCCATTGAAAAACAGCTTAAAAAGTGTCGAAAATCACAAAATTTAGCACCTTTTTAGTCCACTTAAACAAAAAAGAGCATAAAAAGGAGCAGTAGGAGTGGATACATTGTCCTCACTTTCATTTCAATGTCTGTCTCTCCCATGAAATGATGAACTGCCTACATTTGAAGGAGGGTCTATGCGGCGCTGGCCTGATTGGGTTAACTGGGTCACTGGCTGGACATTTATATAGGACGATCTCTCTGATGGAGCCAGTTATATTTAAATCTAACTGGGCTTTATTTAGAAAGGCAAAAAAAAAGAAGAAAAAGAGGCAGATAAGAAATGAGAGGAGGTAATTCATCATCATTCACATCTACTTCCTTTGCACATAGAAGCATCTATCTATCTATCTATTGTTAGTGTAAATATACAGCACAGTCCACTTTTAGCCACTGGAGATAAAAATAAAAATGGCTAACACTTGATTTATACTTTCCAAATAACTTTTTTCCTCTGTATCACCAGTGTTTCCTAAATTTCACAACTTTATGATACCATGAAATCAGAAAAGATGCATCAGAAATTCCTGAATAATGGCTACTTCTTGGAAAAACACACATCTGTGATGATGTCATGCTGTACCGATAGCTGTGAATTAAAAAGTTAGACCAATAAAGTCATCATGAATATTTTATCCAAGTCACACAATGAGTCCTTTTATTGGTTTATAAAGCTCTTAATAGTCTTAGTCCTTCCTTTTTTTAATCCTATGAACCCTCAGGACTTCTGGTAGCAGCCTTTTAATTATTCCCAAAGTCTGAACAAGCTAGCCTTTTTCACTATTTGGACTATTCTGTTTATTCTATTTCATCGTTTTCTTCTTCATAACCCACCTTTTAAAGTAAAACTATTTAAACGCTTGTTAAACCAAACTGAAACAAACTGAAAAACTAAATAAAACTGAAAACTAATACAAATTTAAAAACTAATAATAACCCTGATTCAGACTGATATCTGCTCATATCACATGACCATCCATTCACGTACACTGGGCATGTGTGTACTGGTGTAAACAGGAAGCAGACTGTCTACTGTACTCATAATTGGTTGCTTAGTTGCAGAAAAATATTATGCAGGAAAAAACAGCACAGGGTGAAAGATAAGACCACCATGAGGAAAAGTAAGTCATGATAAAAGCCAGAATCAGCAAATGTGGGTGTCTGTCTGTGTCATTGATCTAAAAAATCTTCATTTCCATCCGCCCACCTAAGCTAAAATGCATCATGGAGTTTTCAAAATAAAGTGCTTTGAACCCAGACAGCCTATCCCTGATCGTCCCGATACACCAGAAACTATATAAGTACAATTAGATTTTGATTATTTGGATGAGTTGGTCAACAGGAAAGTCATTGGCAACAAATTTGATAAATGAATTATTGTTTAAGATGTTTATTGAGAAAAAAAACCCAAAAATTTGACAGTTGAAGCTTCTTAAAATTGAGAATGTGCTGCTTTTTTGAGTTTACATCATTAATTGTCATTTTAAATTGCTTTCTGATGTTCTTTCTGAGTATAAGTATAAAATAAGAAGTTACTGTAAAAACTGGTGTATAAGACCTTCAATGACTTGTTTCATTTAAAAGTGAGGTGTCTCTTCTACAGAAGTAAAATACAAAGAGAGGTTGGGTCTGGACATGATTATAGGTATGTAAAGGGCTGTCCACACTAACATCAATATCTATAACAATAAACATAATGATGTCAGCGTCTACACTTATGAACAATAACAGCGCTCCAGCTGTTTCAACAGTTAATGAAAATAAACAGACTATTGATGAGAAGAAGTGTTTCAGACACTAGTTGCTGTGATGTTTTAGTATTTACAGACCAAACTGATGTTGAAGCGACAGCTCTGATGAAGAGTTTTTGGGACTTGAGTAAGCACCGTATTAACCCTCCTGTTGTCCTCGAGTCAAGGAAGGAAGGAAGAAAGAAGGAAGGAAAGGAGGGAGGAAGTAAGGAAGGAAGGAAGGAGGGAAGGAAAGAAAGACAGAAGGAGGGAGGGAGGAAGGACAGACAGAAGGAAGGAAGGGAGGAGGGAGGGAGGAAAGGAAAGAAGGAAGGCAGGAAGGAAGGAAGGTAGGTAGGACGGAGGGAGGGAAGAAAAAAGGGAAAGAGGAGGGGAGGAAGGAGAGAAGGAAAGAAGGAGGGAGGAAGGAAGGAAGAAAGAAAGGAAAGAGGGAAGGAAAGAAGGAGGGAGGGAGGGAAGGAAGGAGGGAAGGAAAGAAAGAGATAAGGAGGGAGGGAGGAAAGGAAAGAAGGAAGGATGAGGAAAGAAGGAAGGCAGGGAGGAAGGAAGGTAGGACGGAGGGAGGGAGGAAAAAGGAAAAGAGGAAGGGAGGAAGGAAGGAAGGAAAGAAGGAGGGAGGAAGGAAGAAAGAAAGAAAGGAAAGAGGGAAGGAAAGAAGGAGGGAGGGAGGAAGGAAGGAAAAGAGGAAGGGAGGAAGGAAGGAAGAAAGAAAGGAAAGAGGGAGGGAGGGAGTGAATATAGCGGTCCAATTCAGTTAAGCAAATCATTACCGGCCCATTAACCATCAACTCCACACACTGTATCAGGTGTAATATGTGTGTTTAGATTGTGTTTCTTCCAGCATCACACCCCCCAAAATAGCCTGTGACTTGTACACTGGTGTTTACAGTAAACCAGAGTGATAATAAGTCTACAACAGATCACAGCATGTCTTTGGGTCCGAACACAAAGTTGAACACGCTGTAGTACAACCAGTTAAAACAGAGCGATAATTACAACACGGGGAAAGCTGAGCAGCAGCATGCAACAACAAAATGACAGAGCAATTAGAAAAGCTCCCAGTGTAATTAAGCTTGCCCAATGCTCCCTTCAACGTCTTTTCACAAGGTCAACGACAGTGCAAAGTAGTTGGCTTCGAGTTCCTAGACAACAGTGAACCAACCTCGAGCCAATCTGTGCAAACCCCCCGCCACATCTGGTCATGGGACGACTTCACATTACAAAAAATCTAATTACATTACATGTCTCCGCTTTATAGCCGATCTCAGCGGCGCTTAAGTAGATCTGAGTGAATCTGCATCTCTCTCTCCGCCCATGAAGGACTCGCCTGCTGTGTTTTTTTTAAAGAGCTTCATTGATCAAACTGCAACCCAGATAAAAAAAACCCCACTAGACACAGCAGGGAGCCCGCTACTAGAAAACAGGCCGAACCCCGACAGACAGATCACTGTGTAGAGGAAAGTGCTTTTACTGTTAGTTTAGCAAGAGCTGCCTGGTGAAGTAATATTTTATGTCATAGTGGTGTGACAGGGGGGGGGGGCACAAGCTGTAGTTTAAAATATTAAACAGCAGCACCTGTTTCTAACATCACAGTGGAGCCCTTTAAAAAATCTTTCCTGTCTTCTCCTCATGTTAATCCTTTTTAAAAATCTTGTTCCTCTCCCTTTCGTCCATATCTGGATCTCTTTTTGTTCATCGGGGGGAAAAAATCGTGTATCGACTCGTCTCTGCACACCTTAAAAGAATGTGGTGGAGAGAAAGAGAGAGAGAGAGAGAGAGAGAGAGAGAGAGAGAGAGAAAGAGAGAGAGAGAAAGAGAGAGAGAGAGAGAGAGAGAGAGAGAGAAAGAAATAGTTTTCACCTCCTCCAGCTACACAGAAGAAGCCACGTGTCCTAGTTTCCTTACAGCCGCATGCCTCGACAGCACACCTCTTTATGATGGAGGAGGAGGAGGAGGAGGAGGAGGAGGAGGAGGAGGAGGATGGTGAAAGGGCAGGTATGAGGAAGACGGGCAGGAAGAGAAAAATCTCTCTTGACTAATGGTGATGGTACATTCAGGCCTGTAGCAAGAAAATAACTCCACAGGCTTCAAGTTGAAAGAAAATTAAGATTTAGTTTAATCAAATGAATTAATTAAAGATAAATACTCCAGTGCCGTTAAACTGATGAATTACTGAGATATTAGAGGGAAAAATCCACCCGAAAACAAAACTTAAAAGTTGAGTCAGAGCCTAAAAACACTTGAAATAAGTTATGTGAGACTCAACAAATAAATACAAAAAGGGAAAATGAAACATCTGGATTATCTTCAGCATGTGTGGCTCACTTCATGGGTTTACATAAGGTTGCGATATTGTTGTTTATTCAATATATTTCACAGTCCATGAGAGAGTCGAGGTGTCGCAGCGAGCTCAGACACGCCGAGAGAAGTGAAGGATTTATGACAGCAGATATTACACCCAGAAAGTCTAAAAAAATGTGATGCATGTGACGATGACATACGTGCCTGCATCTGTAGTTTTATCTGTAAAAAAATCAATCAAGTTTCAGCAGTTTCTTATAACAGCTGCAGAGGATGCCTGGATGTCTTTAAAATATGTTTAAAGTAAACCACAGGAACATGTTTCATTTTCTTCTTACAGTACGAAAGGCAGATGAAATGAAATGTTAGATTGCACTGAGAAACAGGAGCTAGGGGAACGGAGACTAGACCAGACATGAGATCATGACTTTGGCTCCCATGAAAAGAAAAAGAAAAAGAAAAGAAAAGAAAAGTGAAGTAACAACAGAAAACAGCTGTCACTCTGATTCCAGTCTAAGTGGCTTAAAAAAAACTCTTCTGTAATCTATTATCCTCAAATATCACGAGGGATATTTAACACTTACATACTGTTCGGGTCAAATTTGAACAGCTATAAAAAAAAAAACACTGTATGTATTTTATACTGAAATCTGATGACTTTTTCTAAAGTGGCCCAAATACACAAACCTTAAAATATCTATCTACAAATGTGTGTCCATTTAAGCTGTTCTGGGTCAAATCTGACCCGTACCTATTGACATGTCGTTTAGTTAAATGAATAGTTAATAGTTTTAATAAGATAGTAGTAGATAGTTATGAGGATTTCTTTTTATGATATAGCAGTGAAGACTGATGGCTCTAATACAATAAACACCACAGCCTTTTCCTCTGTCCTTCTTTCCTTCCTTCCTCCCTCCCTTTCTCTTTTCCTTTCTCCCTCCCTCCTACCTTCCTCTGTCCTTCACTCCCTTCCTTCCTTCTCTCCCTCCTTTCCTTCCTTCCTTCTAATGGTTATACAATAAAACCCACAGCTCCATAAAGTTCTTCTAATGTTCAGTTTCAATAAAATACATTTAAATATTTATTGCTATGTTATATTTTCATGTCTTAGGTCAAACAGGACATGATATTGTTTGATAGTAGCTGTTTTTTCTCCAAATACGAGTGGTGTAAAACCTAAAAAATACACTCTCTGAAACATTAATCAAGGTTTAATCACCAATTTATTGATCAGTGAGATCGACTATTGATGCTTACTGAACAGATCTGTGGTTCAGAATTTGGTATTGACACTTTATATGAAGGTCAAAACTGACCCCAAACATACTGTGAGGGTGTAGAATATGAACAGTATGTAAGGGTTAACAGTAACGTGGGCTTGTGACTGCAGGTGTTAGGATACAACTAGATAGACTCATGAATGAAAAGCCCTGCAGGAAGGCAGCTGCTAAACAGGAAAATAAGACAGAAGCTACTCTATAACTAAAATGATTGTGAAACTGAAAACAAGCATGTGTGGTCAAAGACAGCCTATCCTGAATAAATCCCAAATAAAAAAGAAATGTGGGGGAAGTGAATGAAAGAAAAACAAGAGTGAAAGAAACTGCATCACACAGCTGCTGTCAGCTGCTGTAGCTCGTCTCTTAAAATGATTCCTGGCAATGTTTTCATCACTGTGCCTCCACTGCCGGGCAGAGAGAAAGAGGGAGAGAGGGAGAGAGAGAGAGAGAGAGAGACAGAGAGAGAGACAGAGAGAGGGAGAGAGGGAGAGAGAGATAGAGAGAGAGAGAGAGAGAGAGAGGGAGGGAGAGAGACAGAGAGAGACAGAGAGAGACAGAGAGAGAGAGGGAGAGAGGGAGAGAGAGAGAGAGAGAGAGAGAGAGAGAGGGAGAGAGAGAGGGAGAGAGAGAGAGACAGAGAGAGAGACAGAGAGAGAGACAGAGAGAGAGACAGAGACACAGAGAGAGAGAGACAGAGAGAGAGACAGAGAAAGAGACAGAGAAAGAGAGACAGAGACAGACAGAGACAGCTAGACAGAGAGAGAGACAGAGAAACACAGACACAGAGAGAGAGAGAGAGAGAGAGAGAGAGAGAGACAGAGAGAGAGACAGAGAGAGAGAGAAGGAGAGAGAGACAGAGAGAGACAGACAGAGAGACAGAGAGAGTCAGAGAGAGAGGGGAGCTCGAGATAGGAAGTGCTGGCTGTGATTACTTCAATGACCATGCAAATCCTGCAAGGTCGTTGTGATAGGCGCACAGGGAGGCAGAGAGGTAGAAATGAATAACTCTAATGCTACAGTTGTGCAGCAGTGAGAACAATTCGACAGGGAGGTTTGAGGGAAAAAAAGATGGTAGGAATTTGCTGTTTCCCCTAAAAAAACATGCTCAAACCTGAACCTGAACCGCAAAGTGAGACTCTGCCCACAAAGCATCCAGGATCACTGGGGCGTAAAGTAAGTGGCTGCAGTGATGAAACTACTTAGTTAAATAAACCCAAAAAACCACCACAAATCCTTCAAACAATCCACCGGTGTTGCAGCACTGTTCTTACATAACAGGGTCTCCGCCACACTGCCCACTATTCATCATTTTTTCGGTGTCACTTCCTCCGACCGAGGGTAAGCATGAGAAGTTCAACCTTTAACATCACAATATGAGACTTGTTTTTTTCAGATATCGTGTTCCCTGCTTCGACAGATTTTAAAGTGTTTGTTTTTTCCCCCCGATGTGAGGTCTAGAGGGCATCAAACAAAGCAGGATCTTTATTTTTCTATACTAAGCCGCACCATTCTTTGTAAAGTCTGATTAAAATTCTTCAAACTCCAGCTAGGTGGTAAAATCACAATGTGCACTTGTTGAATTTTGGGATTTGCTTGAGTAGCAGGATTTATAAAGGATAATACTGGTTTATTACAATTTCACATTTATTTTTGTATTGGTATTATTGTTGTACATTTCTGCATCGTCCAAACCAAATTAATGGAGACTAGAAACAGACAAACTGGTCAAATTTCCCACTGGAGGGAAGGCAGGAAAACTGTGTAAACAGCTGTTCTGTAAACCGCTGGATGCTTAAGGGTCCATTTATGCTCAACGGACGTACAAAAATGTATCTGTCCTTTTCAAACAATGTTACCGTCACTGCTCACATACTTCAATGCGTCCTTTACGTTGGCATGGATGTTAACCAATACATCCACCAGGGGGCAGCGCCAAAAGTTAATGACAACAACAAACTGAAAAACAAACATGGCGACTGTGGAGGAGATATTGATAATGTTCCTCTTGCATAAAAGATAAAAACGATATGTTTAAAGTTTCTAACCAACTCGCAAAATCTTTCCTCAAAAAGTTCCTCTATTGTTATTTCTTCTTCGTGTCTCACTAGAGCTACGTATCGAGTAGTGACAGCAACACTGCCCCCGCATGGTTTCCGGTGGTACTGCTCCGTTTGGTCTGTATCCGTAAGCTTTATGGAAACGTGCAGAAATACGGACGAAATGAACGCAGAACACGGACAGAAGGCTCCGCCCGTATCCGTATTTAACGTTGAGCATAAATGGGCCTTAAAACAAAGATTCAAAGATGGGCTTTCAAATAAGTAAAGCTAACTTAGAAGTCTGTTTAAAATCTTTTTTTCTCAGATCTCACCATTTAACGTAATTCGACTTGGTCCAAAACTACGCAAATAAAACCCAACTTATAATAAACCGGGGCTTCACTTTTCTAGCAGTTGGGGCAACAGATGAGACTTTGCATTGTCTTGAGAAGCTGCAGCATTTATTAGCTGGCACTCTGTAGCCTAAACTGTTCATTTTCTGCCAAATTGACAATTTCCTGCAAACCTTTTTGTCTGTCCGCTCACTTTTCTGCTGTTAACTGTGACTCAACAACACACTTACTATGCACGCCCCCAACTACTTCAAAGTGATACACGACCAAGAGTTTTCCTGGCAATGACGCAGATTTCGACTCTCATTTCGTACCAGTGCTGCACAAAGGTTCCCAAATGTGATTGATTTCTGAATTAATGGATATTTGGGCGTTACCTTTGGTGTTTTTGACCTATATACAATTACAGGGTAAACTCTGTAACCTTTTCATCTGACCCCTTTTAGATCCAAGTGGTTTCAACACTTTTTCGTCTCAATTTATCATTTTACCCTGAAAAAAAAAATTAAATAAATAAAACGCTGACATCTCACAGGTTCTGGGTCACAATGAACCTTGTTCTTTCACACTCCCCCCACCCGATCTCAAAACACGCTGATAAAACACAGATGAAGCCAATCTTGACACCTTATACAGGCACATTTATTCTATTACTGTGTGAAGCAGAGCGGTGAGGAGGATCAGATCCAGCTCATACTTTTGATAATTATAAATCACATAGGGGGGCCAACACAAAGAAAAGGTTTAATGAAACTGACAGATAACATGTATTAGTTGATTTGACTTCACTCAAGTATGCAAAAATATCCAACTGTCCTTGGGGGGGGGGGGGGGGGGGCAAAACAACTGTGGTTCCCTTTCAAAATACCAGTCATTAATTAGCCCTAAACCTGTATTTCTGGTTTTGAAAGCAAACGTGCACCACATCTTCAACAAACCTGAACAAGACGCTAAAAATTTGCTCAAGTCAAACCAGTTTAGCCAGACAAAACGGGAGGGGTTGGCTGGTGTTTTCTCTGCAGGCTTTAAGCACATTTTACTGTTGCAGATAACCTGGAATGATATTTGATAACAGTTTAATACATATCATGAATCATCAGTGGGCATAGTGGTAGGAGGAAAAGGAAAAGGAAAAGGAGGAGGAGAGGGAAGAGGAACCAGGCAAGCAAGTCTTGTAGAGAATAATCTACTAATCTAATCTAAAATGGCATTATCCCCCAAAACAAGAAGTTAAGGAGCTTTTATCCTTGCGGGAAGAGGAGCTGACATTAAAACCTAGAGGAGCTGACAGTGTGGAGCCAATTCACCCAGCATGACACTGCAAGGTCCGTCTACTCAAAAGGCCTTAATCTTTGTTTTATCGAAGCAATACACAATCACAGTGTTCCAGACCGTGCACGTTGGGAGCTGATTTCTCTGCAAATCACTCGGAAATGTGCAAATTGCTCAAGGATTCAGACGTGGAGGGGGGAGGGGAAGGGAGCAAGGAGACGTTCAAGGCCACACAGCTGCTTGATGACAAATTAAGAGATTCACACACACACACACACACACACACACACACGCGAGTCCTTGCAGAGCTAGGTTTGAACTTGCAGCCTTGCAGTTAAAAGTCGAAACGGTTCGACTATTACGCCACAAGCTATCGCGGTGCTGAAGAGAGAGAGAGAGACGTTTCAGCAAATACTTCTAATACATGCGTAAACATGCCCCGGCTAATTTATGATTCGACTCCAAATAAGGAGGCCTTGAGCCATGAAGAAACACAAAGTACTCACTGCTCAAGAGCTTCAGAGGCTAGAAAGGGTAAAGAAAGCGTCACTTCAGTTTATTCTAATGTTCCCACCAGTAAAGTGAGGCTCTGATGATGAGCTGGTTGTGTCATATTTAGCTGTAGATGCATCTTTAAAGGATCCAATCTATACAGCTTTGTAGACTTAAATCTGTCTTGACATCTTTTCTCTTGTGACTCCTGTTCTCTTTTTTCTGTCTGACTAATCAATTTGAATGGAGAGAAGGTCAAGTAGACGTTGGCCAACATTCACCTCCGTCAAACACTAACACGAACTCAGTTGAACCATGTTTGTATTATAGGAAGTGGACACAAGGCTCAAAAATGGTGCCTATCCACACACAAGTTAAAACTGTTTGCCTGGTAAATGAGCCATAAAGCTTTTTAAACTTCCACGTAGCGTGATCCAGTGATTATAGTGTCTCTCCTGCAAGACGTCACCAACTTTAACCCTTACATACTGTTCATATACTGACTCATAATTAGTCTCTTCATCAATTCACATTCATAAAATCCCCTCATCAGTCATTAATAACTGTTTGATTAATCCTTCTGTGTGAGTCATCTTGGTCCAGGAGAACATTTTGTAACATGTTTTAATGCACATCAGGTCACATTAGGAAAATCCAGCTAAAAGAAATGTTGTTTTTTACAGCTCTCAACTGTACAAATGGGTCAAATGTGACCCTGAACAGTACGTAAGGGTTAAGATTGTTTGTCTTGGCTCTGGGAAAGTTTACAGATATAAAACCTTCACAGATTAAACCATCATAATTGACCTTGTTTGCAGTTTAAAGTGTCCTATCAACAGTTTTGTTGTGCTTGTTTGGGGGCCACTATGAGAATACTATGAGTGATCATTGGGGGGAAATTGGTAGCAAAGGCCAAGTGGACCCATCCCACCCAGCCCATCATCTGTTTGACCTTCTGCCCTCAGGCAGGCGTTACCAGGCAGTTAAAACCCGAACCACCCGACTGTTAAACAGCTTTTATTCCAAAGCCATCACCACATTGAACACAAACTTACAAACCCGAACTCATACCTAGCAATAAATCAACTTGTGCAATATTACTGTGAATATGAAATATGTTGGCACTTTTGTATGACTGAGTATATATGTGTATGGTTTTATCTCGCCCTATTATTTTATTATTTATTACTTTTTAATCGAGCTCCGTTCTCTGCCTTGGGTTTTGAATTTCGTTGTATTTTATACAATGACAATAAAGGAATCTATCTATCTATAAAACATCCATGAGTTGAAGAGAGATGAAGAGGAACTGGATGAATGTTTCTTACTGTAACTGCAAACTGCCATCTCATTCCCAATTTTAGGACACACTTAACAATATTCCAACAAATAGATCGTCTTCTGGACCTGAAAATTAGACCAAAATGACCATGTGTTGGCAATAAACTATTGAGAACATTGGTCTTTTATTCTACATGGTCTTTACATGAAGAATAATAAAGACTGAATTGGGAATGACTGACATGGCAGAGTGTCCCTGCCAAATAACTCTAGGTAGTTTTTATCATGTCTAATATTTCATTTCACTAACCCCGATAATGTCAGTGTCTTGCTGCACCCACAACACAAGGAGACATGAGGTTTGGTATTATGAGTTTTACATAATCACGGGTTTACATGTAACCACGAGCTTCAGCTTCTAAATTATGACAAAATGAGTAGCAGAAAAACAGGTCTTTATCGGCC
>JAJDFG010000526.1:17500-142483 GCA_021039105.1 Scomber colias
GCTTATCGATTTAAATTCGTGAAAGATAAAAATCACTTGTATCTATACAGTAAAGCCTTTTGTCTTGATCATTATGTTGTTAATAAAAGACTAATCCTATAAACTTTGAAGTAAATCTTGTGTACAGTAATTCTCTATAGATAAGCATTTTTTTTACTTTAGGCCATTTTAAGCCATATTTTAAATTAATAAGCGTGAATACTTTATTTTAGTATTAATAAACCATGAATTACAGTATATAGATTGATCATTTTCATTCATATGATCCACTGCTTGCACAAAATATGCACAACTTTGCAGTATTTGGGCTACAGGAGCTCATCTATTTCCTAGAAGTCATTACAGCATGTTAGTTTATTTTTCTGCTGCATCATAAAGAGCTACAGTTGGACAGCTAGACGAGAGTGGGAAGAGGTGCGGGTGAATTTTAAATAGAATAGAAAAGAAAACAGACTCCTGCTCTCCTTTTACACGAGAACCAAACACGTTGCAAAGCGGTGGGTCAGCTGCCAGACCGCCTGCAGCTCGGTGTGTTTGTGTCCCAGGTGAGCACAGAGCAGAACGGTACTATAAACCCCTCAGGGCCGCTTCATAATACTGACAGCACACACACACACACACACACACACACACACACACACACACACACACACACACAAACACACAAACACACAAACACACACACACACACACACACAGCCTTCAGTACACCACTGAGACTTCCCTTTTTTCTTCCTCCCAAATGAACTGATGTTTGCTGTTGGTGATTTTTTCCTTGAAAGTCATTTTTTGAGGCTCAAATCCCAAAATATGCTTCACTCCACGACCAAAACACCAAAGATATATCCTGTGTCTCCAATCACATGTTATACTACTTACAGTTCACATTTTGATATTTAAGTATGGCTCAGAACGGTCAAAAAGTTGAGTGTGTAACTATGGATGATGGTCACAGTCTTTTCTACATAGCAGAAGGGGAGGGACTACTTTACAAACAGGAAATGGTATCCGAGGACGTCGTAACTATGGTGAACATTGCCACATTATACAAATAAATAAATATCCATGTGTTTATTACACTAAGCAGTAGCACCACTATACTGTTGTCACATATAAGCCATCAGTAGGTTTATTGGGTTAATGCAGCAGTCTGTAATGATTTGGTAACACAAATGCTAACATGCTAAATGCTAATGATCATTTCAGGTAAGTGTGCACCAGCCATGTTTGATTTGAGACGACACTAACCTGTCGAAATTTACACACTACACAAGTATATAGTGTACACAGTGTACTAACAGATGTATGTGACTCAAGACACATTCATTAAAGGACTAGTGTGTAGGATTTAGGGGGATCTAGTATGTTTTCATTAGTGTATAATCACCCGAAACTAAGAATCATGTTTCTGTTATCTTATAATGACCCCTTTTAAATCTAAGTAGGGAGTGGGGTCGTCTTCGGATGAGCCCACCATGTTTCTACAGTAGTGGATAAGGGACAAACTTGCTCAAGAAAAGGGCCTTCATGTTTTTCATGAGTTTCGCAACCGCCGTTGGTTCTCCTACATGCTTGAAAGAGGAGAGTGGGTGTAAATGTTATCAGTTAGTTGCACTTTAATCCTCCGCACTGCTCCTTTAACTGACACTGATGCATTTTAACAAAGTACAGTTTTAGAAAAATGTAAGTAAATAGACTTTCTTTGGGTTATGGATTGGTTTTCAGCCCAAAAACCACCAATTTGTTAGTTTAACTTCATTTTTTTCTTACATTTTATAAACCAAATACCTCAAAAATACTGCATTTGATTAATTGATAAGGAAAATAACTGTTCACTGCAGTCCCAAATAAACACGGTCATCTGGTTTAGCTGAACGATGGCCCAGATGATAGAGAAAGTGGGTTTGTGACAGGAAAAAAATCACCAGTTGTAATCCTGAAAAACAATCTGGCAGGAAACCCAACAGACGAACGAGGGAAGGAAAAATAAACCCCGCAGATAAAAAAATGACGTAACTCGACAACTTCAGCATAATGTCGGGGAGGACAGTAAGAACATCGAGTCTGGAGAAAGTCTGGAGATAGCTTATTTATTTCAATTTCGATGATACTTACACTCCCTTTCTGTCAACAGTTAGCGTCATTGTGCCCTTGAGCAATGCATTTAATAGCTTCGAGTATCTGACAGCAGTGTTTAATCTGTATCAATGCAAACAAAGTTAAAAAAAACTAGGATAAATTCATCATTCATTTTTTTTTAACTAATTGGAGCTGATGGTTTATTATGTTTCCATCTGGGTGAGGGGAGGTGGGGGGGGGGGGGGGGGGGGCTGTAAGAACATTTGGGACCCCCTGAAAGAAGATGATTTAGCATCCGTGTTACCCTGCAGTGAGTTCAGCCCCGTCCCCCCTGCCAACTTGTGATATAATAAGCCTTTTTAATAAGGCACAGAATGAGAATTAACAGTAGTGCAGATGGCTTGGCTCCCATAACAGATCCCTCTCACTGTGTGTTTGTGTGTGTGTGTGTGTGTGTGTTTATGTGTGTGTGTGTGTGTGTGTGTGTTTATGTCTTTGCCTAACTGAACATAAATGAATCCTAGAAAGACACGTTTTTATGTTTCTGTGTGTGTGTGTGTGTGTGTGTGTGTGTGTGTGTGTGTGTGTGTGTGTGTGTGTGTATGTGTCTCTGTGTGTGTGTGTGTGTGTCTGTGTGTGTCTGTGTATGTGTGTGTATGTGTCTGTGTGTGTGTGTGTCTGTGTCTGTGCCTGTGTGTCTGTGTGTGTGTGTGTGTGTGTCTTTGCCTAACTGAACATAAATGAATCCTAGAAAGACACGTTTTTATGTTTGTGTGTGTGTGTGTGTGTGTGTGTGTGTGTTTGTGTGTGTGTGTGTGTGTGTGTGTATGATTGAGAAAGAACAAGACAGTGAATGAATGACTGACTGGTTTAATAAATGACCAACTTTATGTGCCATACGGACATATGCGCGAGGGCGTGTTTCAACGACTCAACAACAGCTCGACGTAAAACAAGGTGTGACAGTGTAAAGACACACACACACACTTTGCCAACTCAACTTCCTGCCGCTCCAGGCAATCAAACAAATGAGGAAGTGCTTCCTCCGATCAATCATCCTACTGAGAGTCATTAGAGGTTTTTAGTTGATTACAGCTGTCATAAGGAACGATGCCAGTCTGCAGGGTTGAGTGGGTGTTATTGACTGTGACAATCAAAAAGGGGGGGGGGGGGGGGGGTTGGGAGGGGGGTGGTACAGAGAGAGGGGCTGGCTCCAGGTCTTATTAATGTAAATCTAATCCTTAAATACATTTAAGTGCCTGTTATTTCCATAAGTGAAACACTGGCTAGAAGCTCCAATTCTTCTACTTTGTTTTTTCTATTTAATTTGGCATCTCATATTTAATATATTTCCTACTGCCAAGCAACAAGAGCATCTCATTTACAGACTAAATGTTGATCTGTTTTCTTGTTTTTGGGGGTAAATTACAGACTTCTTAAGCTTTTAATGTAATGTAATGTAATGTTTTGGAATCAAAGGTTTATAAAAAGCTTCCTCGAGACTTTACCAAGATACTCAGAAAAGAGCTTTTAAAGAGAAAGAGCTCTGGTTAAAGAGGACATATCGTGCACATTTCAGCTCTATATTTGTATTCTGGGGCTTTACTGGAATATGTTTTCATCATTTAAAGCTTAACCCTTTAATCATTCAAGAATATCTGATCAATCAATAATAAATTGTTGAGTATTTCATAATGATGCTTTCAGAGAGCAGAGAGAGTTTATGCTGCAGTTTTTTTATGCTTTTTATTGATGAAAAAAAAAGAAAAAAAAATTCACAATCCCACTGTACTATGTACTAGGAAAAGTTAATTATCTTCCTCCTTTCTTTTCTCCCTCCCTCCTTACACCTTTCCTTTCTTCCTTCCTTTTTTCCTCCCTCCCTCCTTACTCCTTTCCTTCCCTTCCTTTCCTCCCTCCTTACCCCCTTCCTTCCTTCCTTCCTACCTCCTTTCCTTTCCTCCCTCCTTACTCCCTTTCTTCCTTCTTACCTCCTTTCCTTCCTCCCTTCTTACTCCTTTCCTTCCTTCCTTCCTTCCCTCCCTCCCTCCTTATTCCCTCCCTTCCTTCCTTCCTACTTCCTTTCCTTTCTCCCTCCTTCCTTCCTTCCTTTTTCCTCCCTTCCTTCCTTCCTTCCTTCTTCCCTTTATCACATTTCTGGCTAAAAGAAAAGTTTTTATGGTGTGTTTTCTTCTCTCAAATGTAAAACTTTGTCATATTAGACCCTGAACAATATGTAAGGGTTTAAAAAAGCACATTTTTATATTATACTGGCCCTCTCAAGCAGCCCTGCAGTTCAGCCTCTGTCTTAAATCAGCTGTTTCAGTCTCTTTAAAGTTTAAGATATCGACTGAAATAAATCGATACCAAGTAGCATCGAAATGTCTCCCGTCATCATCACGATACCTGCAATCCATCCTTTTTCCACCCAGAGCTAGAAGAAGAGCTGTCCTTCCTTCTTTCCTTCCTTCCTTCCGTCCGTCCGTCCGTCTGTCCTTCCTACCTTTCTTCTTTCCTCCCTTCCTTCCTTCCATCTGTCTATCCTTCCTACCTTTCTTCCCTTCTTCCTTTTGCCTGTCTTTCCTTCCTTCCTTCCTTCCTTCCTTCCGTCCTTCCTCCCTCCCTCCCTCCCTCTATCCCTTCCTTCCTTCCTCCCATCTCTTTAATGATCCAGCCCACATGAGATCAAATTGGTCTGTATGTGGCCCTTGAATGAAAATGAGTTTGACACCTCTGCTTGAAGGGTACTTGGCTTGTTACTGGTATCATAATCTTTTTAAATGATACCTAGCCCTAATGAGGCCTGTTATTAGACAACTCAACTCTTTTAACAAGGTGGTCCAGCTTGTAAGCCATATAAACAAAATCTTAAGTTCTGCTCTTGAATTTAATTTGTTATTTCCCCATCTGAAGAGCCAACCTCTTAAACACCTTTTTTCAATATTATTTTTGCAGGTTTTTAGAGGTCCAGATATTTTTATGCTTCAACTGGAAACTTCTCCTGATCGGCTGTGACAGCTCCAAGTCCAGACATCACACGACAAGAGGAAAAACTCAGCATACTGTACAGTAGCAAGGAGGTTACAGCGTGATTCTGCTGGGTTTTTATTAGAGCTGGAACTGAGAAATAATTTCCCACAGTAATTATGCAAAGTTGATCAATTTAAAGCATACGTATAGCATACTCAGTGTTTCTCACATGTGCTGCAGGATTATTATGATCCTGAAGGAAGAGAGGAGGGATGATGATGATGGAAAGCAGAATGGACAAGGCGGTGCAGCGAAGCAGCAAATTAAAATACAGTGAGACCTTGACGGCCATTATATTCGGTGGCTGGAGGGAAACATCTGCTTGAGTGGATACGATGATCAATCCAGCGTGGACGGGAGGCTTTACGAGGCGCTGTGTGTAAGGAAGTAGCAAGTGATGTCTCAGGTGGTAACTTCAACATCTTTCAACTAAGGATCAATGGCTAATGGGCTTATAAGAAACTCAATAGTCATGTTTCGAGAGCTCTGTGCTGGTTTTCAAACAGGTCACTTTATATGTGTTACATGCAGGGTTGCAAAATTCTGGGAAATTTCAAACTTTCCATGTGAATTAACTGGAATATATGGGAATAATCTTGGTTAAAACAATCAGATTTAATGTAAATACAGTTGAATATCTCCCCTATTCCTCCATCACATGCACATAGCTCATTACCTACTGCAGGGCCTCAACTCCTACATGCACTGTGCATTCCTCCATCACATGCACACATGATTTATACAACCCTGGACTATTGAAGACACACTTCTGAACCCAAGGAAGGACTACATAAAGTAAGTTCTAATGATATCAGTGGGGTAAATATATATGATCTATGTTATTAAAGATGTGTTTGTACAGTAACTAGCTAGCTGGTAAATTGGATATGCTAAACATCATTTCATTGCCCATTTAAGAGGCTTATCATGGTGCTAGCTACCTCAAATGTAAATCTAAATAAATCAATAAAATATCATTAAAACATTTTTTTTATTAGTTTGCATGCATGACTGTTCATGACTAAACCAAATGTTTATATTTATGTTTGTATATATAGTTGATACACTTCATATAAATCACCCCAAATTTCCATAAATTCCCATAATTCTTTTACACTATGTGCTTTCTGCTTTGGATGCAGTGGGGTATGCTATTTTTGATGATGTGCTACAAACTCTAAGGAGAGGCTAAAGCATGACCATAAGTTACTCTAAAACGTATAAAAGTACAGATAAAAGAACCAAACTTAACATTTTAGAGCCGAACCCAACTCAGAACTGGGTTTCAGGACTTATCACTACATACAAAACTCCTAAACTTCCTTAAAAAGCCGCTCAGCTGTTTGCGATACTGCAGAATAAATGATGTAATCACAACCCTGCTCTCCTTTCTAGTAACGGTTGCCAGGGAATGAAGCCCGGGCCGATGATGCAACAGCGTCGACCCGGAGAAAGTGGAGTAGCCGTGAAAGTAGTGACAAAGTAGGTCTGAGTGTCGGGTCCAGTGTAGCAGATAAGAGGCTGACGAGGAGTGGTGCAGCTCTGCAGACGCATTCATCTTAAGTCTGACGGAGCTCGGAGCTTATCGGAAGAGCTGGAAACAGAAACACACAGCTCTACTTTCTATATATATATGGGTCAGTAACAAATAAGGGCTGGCTGAGATGAGCGATCCAAAAATATCTTCATCAGGTTTGTTTAACCAAAAGTAAGACTCAATGCTCCTGAAATTGTCAAATGGTGTAACCACAAATCATTCTATATAACGCTGCTTTGGTTTTATGCTTTGGTTATCATCCCTCTCCTGCTTTGACAGTCACTCCCCTTCTTCCCTTTTTAAAAATTACGCTAAAAAGGTAAATATAAAAAAAGGAGAAGATAAGACATGAGAGGAGTAGGAAAAGGCGAGGCGTTCCCTGCGTAAGTCCTGACTCACTCCTGAGCTGTTGTCACTTGTATCAGTTCTGCTGTCAAGACAGAACGAAACACAATCAAGCAGACCTGTGCATGGAAACACCCGCTATCTGCCCCACCTGAGCTCTGCAGGACCCACCTGAGCTCTGCACGACCCACCTGAGCTCTGCACGACCCACCTGACCCAAAAACAATCAGTCACTGAGGAAATATCACAGCGATAACAATTCATCACTCAAAAAACAAACCATCAGCATTTTCACTTTAAAAACTGTACTAATAATCACTTTCGACTTCTCAACTGTGTATTTAAAGTGAAAGCAGGTTACAAACTTACAAACTACGGATTGTACCTTTAAGTGTTTTACAGTATTAGTATTCTCCTTTTCCTAAAACTAAACTGATGACCAAAGTTATATATATGTCCTGATGTCTAATTTTAAACAGCTAATAACAAATAAATACTTTCTGTTGCCATGAAATAACATTTTATTCTACTTTATTATATTATTCTTGTTATTCTATAAATTTTTATCTTGTTTTAAATTTTATTTGTCTGTTTCTTTTATCTATTTAATCTCTTCTTTAACCTAGTTTTAGTCTAGCTGTGTGTGCTTGTGTTTTGTCTTTTAAACTAGTTTTTACTCTAACTTTGTTTTATTTTATCTTTTTTTTTTTTTTTATCATTTAATCTTGATTTTTAACTTAATTTTTAGCTTAGCATTAGGGCATTATTGTTAAACTTTGTCCTCTATTTCATTATACTATTGTTATGTCTTTTTGATATATTTTAACTTAGTTTCTAACCCTAACCCTAACATTTAATAAACTTTTTCTCTAATACTCTTTTTCCCCCCTCTTATTATTATTTTACTTTATTTAATTTTATAGTAGAACATTGTGTGCATTGGTCTCAGTTTTGTCTTTGTATTTTATTCTTTATTCCTTCTCTTTATGTTCTCTTTGGTCTACACTTGTTCTTTCTTATTATCACCTCATCAGTCAACTATGAAGCCCTTTGAACTCCATGAACACGTGATTTAGTATTCAATGTGATATTTACACTTGTTGAAATGACTCATATAAACCACAGATAAATCACAGCTGACCTGCTTCTCTTACCAAACTAAAAACAAGCGTTACTACTTTGACCTTTCCTCCTGCCATTTACGTCTCACAATGACTGGTGGCGGAGGAAGGAAGGGACTCCCATTGTGGAGCGGGGCTGAAAGGCTTTCACTTGAATATACGGGCTTTTTTGAAATTGTATATGTTCATTTTTAGATAACCTTTAACAAACAAACCGGTGTGTGGGTTACGTCAGCGTGTGAATGCGTCACTCTGGAATAAAACGGAGGTTTGGGTAGATCTGTTAGATTGGGTGTGTTGTTCCTGCTGAGTCGGCTTTTGGGGGGCGAACTGAAAACATGTCACCTAGATAATAAAGCTTAGTTAAAAAAATATTTTGGTGGATTCATGTCTACAGTGTTAACCTACATTTTGACATTACCTTCGTACCGCAAAGCAAAACTGAAGACAATATTTACCTCTTCACTTTTTAGCCTTTAACTCAATTTCTTATATTCTGTTTATTCTATGGTTGAGCTACTTTTACTGTGTATTATTATTTTTTCTTTTCTTTTCTTTTTTCTTTTGTTTGTTTGTTTGTTTTTTAAATTTAATTTAATTTTTTATTTTTTTATTTTTTTATTTTATTTAATTTTTTTATTTTTATTTAATTTAATTTAATTTTTTATTTTTATTTTATTTTATTTATTATTTTATTTTATTTTATTTTATTTTATTTTATTTATTTTTATTTTTTTATTTATTACTCTTTCTTTCTCTTTGTCCTGACCTGCCAAGGGACAACGGATGAAAACTAGCTATCTTAGCTAACTCAGGTGCATTTACGTTTTAATTTGAAATGTTTATGAAAGTACACTGTCTCTTCTTAAATAAATAAACTAAGTAAGTACATTTATTTTCCATCTTATATTACATTCATGTTTTATTATCCTTTTTTTATGCTCTTTTATTGTGAAGGACTGTAATTTATATTGTTGTAAAGCGCTTGGAGCTGCATTTATTACATGAAAGGTGCTATTCAAATAAAGCTATTAATACTATATTTTTATAACATAAACACTTTGACCAAATGTGTTGTCTTTGAGCTCATCTGATAATATGTAGGCGTCTTAAAAAGTGAGCTATTTATTACATTTTATCCCAAAGCTGTGTGATAATGTGTATTTTGTGTTGTTCTTGCTGAGCTCTTGTTTTGAAATCTCTTCTTCTTGTTGCTTTGCTCTGTCCTGTGTCAGCTGATTTTGTTGTTTTTGTCATTTCAGCCTCTTACATTTGTTTTTTATAACCTGTCACTTGTTTTAAACGTGTTGCCAAAGGAAATCTGTCAGCTGGGTAACAATGGCACGGTTACAGAAATGCTCACTACTGGCGTCTGTCGTCCTTACAGTAAGTTGAAAAGAAGAATAAATAAATGAATAATGTCATCTCTCCAGAGTAGTTATATTACAAATAAAACAATTAAAGCAGGAAGGATAAGAATAGAAAGAACTGCTCTCTGGCTCTTTGAAAGTGGACATGCACACACCCAAAAAAAAAAGAAAACCTTAAATGACGTTAAAAATGTTCAAAACCGAGCTATAAATCTGTCAAAGTCATGTGCTCCAACGCAAATAACTTTTCAAAGCAGCAGCGATGTCGGAGGACTATTCTTGTTTGCCGCGGCAGAATTGATATTCATCACATATTAGTGATGGTATTTAGGTCGCTAATTCCTTCAAAACTGTGAAAAACAATAAAAAGCATGTGTAACTTGAACGCAACTTCAACTGTAATCCACTCCTTCACATAGAGAGGTAGAGAGGTGTACAGTACACCCAGAGGCAGCACTACGCAGACCCGGTTTCTATTTTCTCACAGGCTTTTGTTCAGCAGCAGACCGAGTTAATGATCTCAGGAACAAACACTGCTGCCCCCCCGCCCCCCCCACCCCCCTCCTGACCGAGCTCGCTTGTAATCAGCAGCCTCATCCCACTAGAAGCTTGTTGTTGGAAGCTGCGTTTAGGGGCTTTAGGATCTGAGTGACGACAAAAAGCTCTCCAGTGTGTCAAAAGGTCACATCTCATAAACATGTAAGATGAGAAGAAGAAGAAGAAGAAAGTTGGTATTTGAGTTTAATTAGCTAATGAACTATTAAATAACAGTATAATAGGAAGAGGCAGAGGGTCTACCAGGGCTGGGCAATAGATCGATATTATATAGGAAGAATGAACAGAGGTTTGATTTCACACAACAAATGATAAATGTTTAATAAGTGTGTCTACTGTCTAGGCCAACATCTAATAACTAATGTAATTATGAGATGAGATGCTTCAAAGCCTCTACTTAATATTTTTATGAGGGAAAATCCTGCAGTTGTAGATTATTTGTCAAAACTCAACAACAAACAGAGTCTGACAGAAGAAAAACAAATACTAAGTAAGGATGGACAATAAATCAATATTATATCGATATCGTGATATTTTATAGATATCTTCTTAGATTTTGAAGAGTGTATCATTATCGTGATATGGAATAAGTGTCTTTAACCTTTGACTGTTCCTTCTTTCCTCCCTTCCTTCTGTCCTTCCTCCCTTTTTCCCTCCCTCCTTCCTTCCCTCCTTCCTTCCTCCCTCCCTCCTTTCCTTCCTTCTCTCCTTTCCTTCCTTCCTCCCTTCCCCCCCTCCTTCTTCCTCTTAATAGACTGTTCTATTATCTGCCTTTATCTACTTAGTCATTAAATCCACATTACTGATGATTATTTATCAAAAATCTCACTGTGTAATTACTTTGTGAAAGCACTGACAGTCAACCCTACGATGTTGTCAATATATTGATATCGAGGTATTTGGTCAAAAATATTGATTCTGCCCATATCACCCAGCCCTACTGTCTACAAAGATCAGCAATGAGCTGCAGTTCTGGGCCTGATGGTGAAAAACTGGGTCTCAGAGCTAAAATTAGAACCAAGCTTCACATGTTTCAAACCATTTCACAGCACGAAACAACTCTTTAACAACTCCAACTTTGTCTGACTTTACCTGGAGATGTTCAGTCGAACTGCTGCTCAGCTCATCTCCCGACTCCGAGTCGTTGGTGCGCCTCTCTTCGCCCGCAGAGTCACAGTGATGGGTGCTGTCCACATCCAGCGGGGCTCTGACCATGTCTGGGGATCGGGCTCGGTTGCGCGGCAGAGTGCTCGACCCGCCTCGGTGGGGAGGGTGGGGGCCTTGGACGAGGATCTCGGCCAGAGCTCTCTCGGGATCGGCGGGTGTGATAGGAGGTGGGTGGTGGTTTTTGCTGTCCCTGCGATAAATAGGGGGACTCGAGTGTCCATAAGAGGCGGTGGGTGAACGCTGATAACTGGAGTCGTGTCTGTGGAGGTTTTCAGCTGAAGGTCCCAGATCTAAGTTGGTTGGTTTTATCCAGAGTACTCCGCCACTTTGCGTAGGTGGGTTTCCAGAGGCAACGAGAGGATGCGGTAGAGGTTTCGGAGGAGGCATGAGGGCTTTGCGGACCTCTCTGACATACTGAGCGGGTACATAAAAAGCTTTACTCTCCTCGTCCTTCCTCACCTGCCACCAGTCCTCGTTGGTCTTCTTGACCAGCATGTAACATTCCCCCTGGTGGATGGTGATCATGCGGTCCTTGGACTTGTACTCATAGTCGTACTCCACCTCGATGTAGATCTGGCCCGGGGCGATAGGCAGCTCCGCCATGACGCCTCTTACTGTCCCACCAGGCAGCTCACCGCAACAACAAGCTGTTTATTAGCATTGCCTCCAGAGCAAAGCTGAGGGGACACAAACAGGTTCATGTTAATATTAATAATACTTCCAATTGTAGCTTTATATTCCTATATAATGATCAAATCTGTACCTGGACATTATAATGACCTTAATGTCTAAGCTATGCAACCACAAAGTCTCTGGTTTAAATCTGATAATGCGACTCTCTCCACACTTCAACTGCTACTCTGTTACAACATGAACGCAAAACTCATTTCTTTTTGCTCATTTCAAGCTTGAATTGCCCTTTACACTTAATGTTACAATAATGTTACATTTTGTGTACATATTTCCTGTATTTTTTGTTTGTATCTTAACCTCTTCCTCCCTAGGCCTCTGGCTCAGGGTCCTGCTCGAAAATGACATAACCAAAATGAATATAGTATACTACAAGGTCTATATGAATAATATTGGTATCATAATAAAGGTAACACTTGTGAGATACATGTAGAGGTGAAAGCATCAGCATATATATAAAGCGACTGGAAAATAAATATGGATGGTCTACTTTTCAAAAACTGAAGATCAGGAAACCTTTTCATGGCGTGTGACGTTTTCAGGCTGTACTAGTCTACTTTGTGCTGAAAGATCTTATTACACCAATATGAATTAGATGGCAGCAGTTGTTTTAATAAAAGAAAAAAGAAAAAAATTGGGTTGTTAGCACAGAGCAACTATGTAGACAGAAGATAGAAGACATTCAAACATCATGAAGTAAAGGGTTCCACAGGAAAAGATGAAATAATAATAGTACCAAGAAGGACTTTAAATTAAATTAAAGTAATAAACATGAGTAAGTAAAGGAAAGATAAATGGTGTCTCTTCCTTCTCCGTCTCTCTTACACACTGACACAGACACAAACAACGCTGTCATTCAAGACTCCCCTAACCCAATTAGACCAAATAAATAAGAAACAAACTGAAGAGCCCTAATCCTCCTTAAAAACTGAGTATACACACACACACACACACACACACACACACACACACACACACACACACACACACACACACACACACACAGAGTCCACTCAGAGCTTCAGAGCCGGAACGTAAGATTAGCAGGAAGGAGGGAAGACAGTAATGTGACTCACATTGTCGTCTTCCACTACTCTTTCTCTTTCTCCCTCCTCCTCCTCCTCCTCCTCCTCCTCCTCTTCCTCCCTTTCTCCTCTTCCTGCTGCTGACAGCTAGTCAAGCAAGCAACAGAGAGGCATGTTGCTGCTGAGCGGAGAGATTAGTCGAATCACACACATAGTTTCCTGCTGAAGTCACCTATGTACACACACACACACACACACACACACACACACACACACACGCACACGCACACACGCACACACACAAACCATGAGGTGACGCTTCAGCACACCTTGAGCAACCCGAGCTTTGAAGTGTTGCCTTTTAAAACTTGAGCAATAAAATAAATTTAAAAAAAATGCTCATAACTGTACTGACAGTGACAACAAGGATTACACAAAAGCAGAGGCTTGGTTTTAAAAGGCTTCTTTAAAATGATGGTACTGGTTTTACTGGTAGGCCGGAGTCATAGTCATTGTGCCTCGGGCTATTTTATGGTCTATATTGATAGATAGAGATAGTGTAATGATGCTACTACTGCTGATTAGATCTTAAGAATAAGAATATTTTATGCTCTTTATTAATATTGTGCACATTTCCAGGTCTAGGTTTATATTCTGGAGCTCTACTAGGATATCTTTGCATGATTTACAGCTTTAAAAAACACCTTTTCGACTAGTATTTTAATATGCATGCCCCTCAGTTCAGCCTCTGTCTGAAACAGGCCGTTTTAGCTCCTGTCTCTTTAAGCCCCCCCTCCCAGCGAGCCCACTCTGTTCTGATTGGCTCTAGCAATAGTAGACGGAGTTTACCCTTTTTTTTTTCATCATCCTTTACTTGTATTAGAAACTTCTCATCCGAACATGTTTGAGCCCGAATGTGATCCGAAACGTGATTAGACAATGTCAACAAACCATGGAAACAACCTTAGCAACCAAAACTATGCAAGGGTTGCGAGCGTTTGTGTGAATGATTTGGACCTTTGACCATGTTTAACACAGATATCTGACAACATATCATTATAAAAATCACTAGAAAACATGTTATGCCCCCTTCAAGAATTAAATGACTTGCATCTAGCTCTGTTTATTGTGTTCAGTGTTTGATTTTAACAGTATACTCCACCCATAGACTTTGCCCTGCCCCCTTTGGCCTTATTAGATAATATACTACTGTATGAAAATGCCTCAAACACCTCTTTTTTTTTTTTAGCTCTTTTTTATGTGTAATCTAGCCCCAATGTTTATTTTGTATTAAAGCCACTGCTAGAGATTTCAGGGATGGTCATGATCTAGGAAATAAAACTTATGCAACTACCTTTTGCAATCATTATAAATCACTCTGAGTATTTAGATATGTCCTAATTATGAGCTTCAAGCAAGTAAACCTGCCAAGCCCACTAGTGTAAGTGAGCCAAAATCAGACATTTAATCATAACATCCACATTAATCTAATCTGTGTAGTATCATTAAAAGCAAGAAACATTATTACTAAGACCTCAAATATGTAATAAGTTCACATTTAAAAGGTTTGGAGTACGACATGCCAGAATAAAACTTACTGAACACTTTAGCCTCTCTGAAAAATCAATTTCATGTTTCCAGCTATCCAAAATAAGACAAAAAAGTAGCTCTGAGAAGACAGTGGTGTAGTCTGTTGGCAGGATATTACATGGTCAGCTGCACTTAGAAACAGGATATTACAATATTACATTGACAGTCATGATTACAATCCTAGAAAGTCATCAGTGAGTCACTTCCAGTCAGACCTTTGACTTAAAAGCCAAGATGATGACTTTAAAGACTAGAAATGCTAATGCTTTGGATCTATTTGGGGGTCATATTTATTATACTATTATATTTATTGCACTTTTACTCATTTTTACTGTATCTTTATTTATTTTTTCATTTATTCTACATTCGAGTCATGGTTGATTGTGTTATCCTGAACTTTTATTGGTAGTTATTTGTTTGTTTGATTGTTCTTTTATATGTCACTGAAAGAAGAAGCACTGAAATTGCTTCATCAATAACAATAAACTAATTATATTCTATTGAGTTGTTTAATCCATTGTATTAAGTTAAAGCTTTATTTTATTTTGATTTTTTTATTTTTTTTTAAAATTCATTTTCCTAGTTAGTTTTATGTTATATATAAAAAGAAGCATGACATCATCTCGTCCAGCTTTCTTTGTACTGGATACTACACAGTAAAGATATTTGAAACCATATTTTCAGTTATTAAGTCCTATTCATAAACATAGTATCCACACTGCACACACATAAAGCCACACCTGCGCTCTTTTATTACTACTTGAATGAAGGTCAAATGTCGTCATAAAAGCTGCCGCCAAACAGTAGGGCTGCGGTAAATGACTACCTTCATCATTGTTTAATCTGCCAAGTTTTTTTCTCAATTACTCATTAAGTCTATAAAATTTCATAAATATGGGATTGGCAATTTCTCTCAGGCTGCGGCTCCTTTGATCAAAACAACAGTCAAAAGTTAAATCTGAAAACTCAAATGTTGGTCAAAGTGTTTGTATGTTTTAGCGACTAAATGCCATCCTTCCCAAAGCCCTTCTAAAAACTTTTCCCACATGACTAAACGTGATGATGCTGCAATATATAAATCGATATAAACCCTTCTAGCCTGCCTGGACAAGTAGCAGCAGAGACAACGGAGCAGTCACTGTTGCTGCTGCTCTGCTAAACGTGCTAAGAGACACACAGGCGGAGCAGTCACTGATGCTGCTGCTCCGCTAAACGTGCTAACAGACACACAGGCAGAGCAGTCACTGATGCTCTGCTAAATGTGCTAACAGACACACAGGCGGAGCAGTAGCTGTTGCTCTGCTAAACATGCTAACAGACACACAGGCGGAGCAGTCACTGATGCTGCTGCTCCGCTAAACGTGCTAACAGACACACAGGCGGAGCAGTCACTGATGCTGCTGCTCCGCTAAACGTGCTAACAGACACACAGGCGGAGCAGTCACTGATGCTGCTGCTCCGCTAAACGTGCTAACAGACACACAGGCGGAGCAGTAGCTGTTGCTGCTGCTCCGCTAAACGTGCTAACAGACAAACAGGCGGAGCAGTCACTGATGCTGCTGCTCCGCTAAATGTGCTAACAGACACACAGGCGGAGCAGTCACTGATGCTGCTGCTCCGCTAAATGTGCTAACAGACACACAGGCGGAGCAGTCACTGATGCTGCTGCTCCGCTAAACATGCTAACAGACACACAGGTGAAACAGTCACTGCTGCTGCTGCTGCTCTGCTAAACGTGCTAACAGACACACAGGCGGAGCAGTCGCTGTTGCTCTGCTAAACGTGCTAACAGACACACAGGCGGAGCAGTCACTGTTGCTGCTGCTCCGCTAAACATGCTAACAGACACACAGGCGGAGCAGTCACTGATGCTGCTGCTCTGCTAAACGTGCTAACAGACACACGGGGGGAGCAGTCACTGATGCTGCTGCTCCGCTAAACGTGCTAACAGACACACAGGCGGAGCAGTCACTGTTGCTGCTGCTCCACTAAACATGCTAACAGACACACAGGCGGAGCAGTCACTGATGCTGCTGCTCTGCTAAACGTGCTAATAGACACACGGGGGGAGCAGTCACTGATGCTGCTGCTCCGCTAAACGTGCTAACAGACACACAGGCGGAGCAGTCACTGTTGCTGCTGCTCCGCTAAACGTGCTAACAGACACACAGGTGAAACAGTCACTGCTGCTGCTGCTGCTCTGATAAACGTGCTAACAGACACACAGGCGGAGCACTCACTGATGCTGCTGCTCAAAGTTAAAAAAATAAACGCTCACCTCTCCTCCCACCAGTAAACTGCACCAAATCAGAGCAGAAACCAGTTTTGAAGCTCCAGGTCTGCTCCTGTCTCTATCCTCCGGAGCACTGTGTCATCTCTCCACAATTTTTCAAGCTCTAACATACAGCAAGCATATTAGGAAGACACTGTCAGTTAACTATGTGTGTGTGTGTGTTAGGAGGGCAATGAGCACTCTAACCCACGTCACACCCAGAAAAAAACAAAAACCCCAGCTAGAGTCATCCTTTACTAAAGATCTATGACTCGACAGACACCACCTGGATTACTCCTGATGCGGTAACCGGAGGGATAATATCACCATGGATTACCTCACTGATGCAGACTAACAGGCTCTGAGGGAAAGCTCACCAAATCTATCAGCTAGACAGCACATCCATTAGCCAAATGAAACGAAATGATGCCAATTCACAGCTCACAGTGACAACACCCCGAATCCAGCGGACTAGCGGGGCATTAGACTGGCTGATGGGCGTATCATGACAAGAACTGGCAGGCTTTCTCATTAACCTGTGACCTGCTAATTCATCTGGCTGGCCTGGCAGGAAGGAGGCCGTGTTTTTTCTATTTATATATCGAGGTTAATCCTCGTGCTGAAGACATGTGGGCTCCTTCACACAAACACACACACACACACACACACACACACAGACACAAAAAAGCCTGACTAATAGAGTACTTTTTTAAAAAAACAAAAGGATTTGCATGTTTTACGATCAAAAAGGTCAATAAAAATGATGAGAAATAATGAGGAGAGAGCAATAGTTCAAAAAAAGGCAAAGATCCAGCAACACTTGTAATATAGAACAACATTATTAACGTTTTTTGACCTGTGGCCTTCATCAGGGTCATCATAAAAACATTACAAGCAGTATTTAAATAGGGTTTAAGTAAAAAATATATACAAAAAATAACCAATTATGTGCATCCAGATCTGTATCCACCAATTGGTTATCTTCCAAGATAGTGTATAGTATTTTAATACTGCTCGTAATGTATTTTATGATGACCCTAATTAAGGCCGCAAGCTGAAACACGTTGGTCTATTAAACTGAAGTTGTTCTATATTCCCAAGTTGCTGGATATTTGCCTTTTTTTGGACTGTTTTTCTCGTTTCACCATGCCTCCATGCAGCTTGGAAGTAGGTGAGGTTGTGCCAGAAACCTCAAACCCTGAGAGAGCAATGGTTAAAACATGGGCACACACAAATAAAAAAAGAGTGTAATTATGTTCTTAAAATTTAAAAAAGCAATCAAAGATAATCAGAATGATGTTGATGATGTTTTTAGACTATTTTCCAGTCTGCACCATTAACTGTATATAAATGGTGCATGTTCAGTGTTTCCCACAGTATTTTAAGAGACTATGATGGTTGGATCTCATTTTGACCCTCTAATGTATCATTCTGCTGCACTCTTAAAGCAAATTTAAGGGGTTATATGTATAAAAAAAAGTATGCTCTCTTTGCTTTAGTAATTAAACTAGTGGTTGTATGGGTATGAAAAGTGATGACACAGCAAAAAGGTCACACCCATAAAGCATGGGAAAGAACATTTTTTACCACTTCATAAATGTTCCAAACAAACCATCAAAAAAAAAAAAAAAGACTAACGCCCAATATTTCAGCTCTGGAACAAAGAAAGCAGAAGTGATTATCCAAGTTCAACATATAAAATATAGTTTTTTACGTTGTTTCAATTTCGTGTTGTGTTTCTTAATAACTAAACTACAAATTAGCAGCACAAATTGGACTATGGTCGGCCGCCAAACTCTATATAATTAATGGGAAATGCTGAATGTGAGATGGAACATGACAAAAAATTAAAAGTCACACGTTTTTTGATGGTTTCTGTCATTTTAGGTAGTTCTTATCACACCGCTGTTCATCCAAGTGCTCATTTTTCTTCTAAGTTTGTCTTTAATTAGTTATTTGACGATATAAGAAGGGGGCGTGACATCAAGATTGACAGCTGTGACAGCCAGCTGCTCTCAAGCCTCCATCAGGTAGCGGAGCAGCTGAGGGAGCGTCATCCCATCATCCTTATATATATATATATATATATACATACACACACATATATATATATATATATATATATATATATATATAGTCAATGGTCCACATTTACATCATCTATAGTAGGTGTGAGATTTTATCTGTGCTGTCTTCTACGCTGAACGACCTATCACATAATTAAAAAGTGATGTAATGCATATAAAAGAGCTCTGTGATTGGCTGAGAGCTGGTTTGGTCAGTCCTGCTGCAGGCTTATCTTTCCTGCAGTTCTCTAATAGTGGAAAAAAAAAAACAAAAAAAAAAAAACTAGAAGCAAACAGTGAACCTTTTCTTTCCGCACCTGCAAAGTAAACATCATTCTTTGGAAAAGCTCTGCTCTGGAGGTATAACTGGCTGCTAAAATGAGCCCTCGGTGGCAAGGGGGGATTTTTGGGGACTTACAAATCACTGTAGCGGTTGCAGTGCATTTCCTGTCCTGCTTGCGCAACATTTCCCTTCGTTCAACTCCTCTTTAAATGTTAACGCCAACGTGTTCGAGGTAAATAACAGACCAGACTGACAGCTGTGGGTTAAAGGTGATAAATTTAGACTGAAATACATCATCACCTCACATCAAAAGAAACTACAATACAAACACTTTCCGTCCATGTTGCTGCTGCAATATTGTAAATTTCCCCATCATGGGACTAATAAAGGAATATCTTATTTTATCTATGTACTCTAAAGCAGAAAACTATTTCTTTCATTATTATTAATTAATCTAGCAATGATTTCTTCAATTAATAGATGAGCTGTTTGGTCTCTAAAGTGCTAAGCAATGTCCGAGATGCAGCCTAAAATGTCTTGTTTGGTTGAGTCCAACGGTGCAAAAAGCTAAAGATGCTCAGTTTACTGTCATAGAGGACTAAAAAAAAGCAGAAAGTATTCACATTTAATAAACTGAAACCAGATAATGTTTGTATTAATTGATTATAACAGTTTTACCCTTAACTTTAACCCTTAACCCTTAACTTTAACCCTTAACTTTAACTCTTAACCCTTAACTTTAACTTTAACCCTTAACTCTTAACTTTAACTCTTAACCCTTAACTTTAACTTTTACCCTTAACTCTTAGCCCTTAACTTTAACTCTTAACCCTTAACTTTAACCCTTAATCCTGTACTGCAGTAAAGATATCACTTCTCTAATGTATGTGTATATGTGTATGTGTGAGTGTGTATACGTGTATGTGTGAGTGTGTATACGTGTAAGTGTGTATATGTGTATGTGTCACACATTTGAAACAATCCTGCCTCTTTCCCCCCTCTCATCAGCATCATACCTTTCTCTTACTAAACAATACTCCAGCATTCAGTGTATTGTAAACCTGGCAGCGTGCCGGTACTGAGCTGACCCCCTGCTGGGCCAAACAACTTTTCTAGGTGAGCATTAATATCAATTTACACTGTCAAGATGTCTTTTTCCTCTTGTGAGTTAAACTGTGCAAGTCAACTAACAAGACACATATTAATTAGGACCTTTTTTTTTAAACCACTCTTATTCTTCATACTGCACAGAATTAGCAGGTTAAGTACTTGGGGGTGGGGGGGCAGTTGTCTCTTTCACTTATCCTTGCCTAGATTAAGCTTCAGCATCATCAGCAGCACCGCGTTTTAGTAGACTGCACAAATCTTTAGAGTCTAAGTCTGTAAAAATCAGAAGAATCGCCTTAATTTGATGTAACAGTAATAAGATTTACAGCAGGCTGCCGGGCTTTGAAGGGTGAGTCTGAGGAGTTAAACTATCTACAAGCTCCAGGACATAAAGAAGAGGCTTTTTTCTTTAGCTGAGGCGCTGGGACTGATGGCTGATGGGAAGGGAGATGTATGTGTGGGTCTGCTTCAACTGATATGTGGTGGAAAAATCTGCCGTTGTCAGCACATGCAGGAAACACACCCTCTCCCATTTTCTCCTGCTTCAGCAGACTTAAAAGCAACACCTTTGAAGGGTTTTTTTTTTTTAATGACACAAACGTATGAAAAGGTTTCCACTGAAATATAGACAGAGTCAGACAGAGTGAGACACGACACATGACTCTTGTTAGCAGGCTGTTTCCATCCAGATCTGGCCTGCCAGTGATTACTTTAAACGAGTTATTTTCATCAGAGAGAGAGAGCTAATTTCTCTTCTATAATGGAGGTATTTATAGAGAGAGAGAGAGAGGAGGGGAAAATAGGTTGGAGAGATGGTTATCAGTCTCACAGAGCTCATTTTCAGTGTACACATTACTGCCAAGATGTCAACTTTTTACATGAATATAAAACAAAACACGCACTGATTTTTTCCCCCAGCTACATAAACCATAAATCTCACACTCAGCAGCTTTCATTGGAAATACAGTTTGCAAAAGAAACTATAGACAGGCAGTACTTTTACCTCCATTCAGGGTCCGAAATAAACACCCACCAAGTGTCAAATGCAGACAGACTTTCTATTTGAAGACACTATACCCAAAAATAGACATGTAATAAAATATTTGGTATGATGGTTCAGAGAAAATGACTGAAGCTTGTCCCTATAAAGTGTAGAAATGTTCACTATATGTGTTTTTTTTATACACGTTTAAATAGCATCAAGAAACTGAAGGAGCACTTGAGATGGTCTGAGGCGAAAGGAGCGCCAGCCACAGACCGTCTTGAGCTCACTGTTCACGCTAAACTGTCACTTACTGCCAGTCTGCTGCTAAATATATGCAGTAAAAATATGCTTTTGCTGGTGGATTTTTTAATGGATACAGGTGAATCAAAAAGTTAATTTCAAACGATGTCTCCTCTGTTTCAAAGTGTCAAAAAATGTCTCAAAACATCCGCACATAACTAAAAAACTATCAGCATGAATAAGTGAGGATGTGACAGCCTACCATCACGGCTACAACTCTGTGTCCAAGCATATGAACACATACGAGGACAAATACTCTGAATACCTTTAATAACTTCCTTCTAAGTCTTCACTAGAAATTGCAACACGACAGCACGACAGCATTTCTAGTTTTGTTTGTTTTTTTTGTGATTTGGGTGAACCGACCCTTTAACACGAGAAACTGATGCAACCACTTGTAACATCAGAAAGAAGCTAAAAACAGTCAAATAGTGCATTGTGACCTTCACACGTATAGTCACACCAAATATAGTTCCCCCGGTCCCCGTTTCCCCCCCGAACTGCTTGGATCCAGCACAGCCTGCCCCAGTTAGACACCTCTCACTGCTACTTTCCATGAAACTCAGCTCCCCCGAGGTCCGCTATGACTGTAATAACCACAATCTGTCACACTTCAGCACAACATGAGGAGAGCAGTGTGAGCATATTAAAAGAGGAGATAAATGAGAGCACACACCATAAATAAGACACACAAAAAATAAAAGTAAATTAAGCTGCAAGCAGTGATGACCAGGCCTTCGATCCACACACGTCAGTCCAACAATGTATGTTGGAGTTATGAGGACTTCCTGTTTTTTTATGGCGAAACCTCGAAATTCCCCACACCACCACGCCAACGAGGTCTAATGGAGGTGAAAGATTTTGACATCTTTTCATCTACAAGGTCTTAAGATGATACTGAGTGAATTTGATGTTGAAGTACGAAGCGTGGAAATCACGAAAATGGCGGTAAAGTCGAAAAACCGAATCAAACTGGCCAACTTCCTGTTGGAGTTAGAGTTTGGGTCCAATATAGTTTTTGGTGCGTCTTTACATGACAGATGTGTGTACCAAATTTTGTTTGTTTACATCAATCTGGAGCAAGGGGCTACATTTTTTTTATTTTGCAGTGGTTGCAATAGCAATATTTGGCCATCAGTTCCTGTTTTATAGCAAAACATCAAAATCTGCCGCCTCGCCACGCCCACCAGGTATAAAGGAGGCGAAAGACTTTAACAACTTTTCATCTTTAAAGGTCTTAAGATGATACTGAGCAAATTTGAAGTTGGTCAGATTAAATCTGTAGGAAGAGTTCGTTAAAATACAATGTGTGGAAATCGTAAAAATGGCGCCAAAACCTAAATGAAAATGGCCGACTTCTCGTCAGAGGTAGGGTATGGGTCCAAGAGACTTTTTTATGCGTCTTTACATGATAGATATGTGTACCCAATTTCTTTTGTCTACTTCAATCTGGAGCGAGGGGCTCAATTTTTTCAATTTGCCAACGTAGCACCATTGAACCATTTCGCGAACCCATTTCCACGAACCATAAAATATCAAATGTTTCACCAGATCTGGAGTGTGTACCAATTTTCATGAGTTTTCCAGCATGTTTAGGCTGTTAAAAATGCCTTCACACTGTTGGTGCTCAAGCACTAAAAAATGTGATGCTGTGATGCAAGTTGACCCTCGACCACAATGTAAGCCAGAGCAGGGACTTGTTTGATCCGTCTCAGTGTGACATAATCTTCCTCTCACGTTTCCCTGTGTGAACTAACCAGTCACTCACTTACAAGTAAATAAACCAGTTCACCGGCTTTAAGTCGCAAACAGGCAGAACTGTCAGCGTAGTCAAAGAGCGTCTATGATTTATTGTGCTCAAACAATCATGTGATTAGCTCACTGACAAAGAATCAGTTTTTAGAGCTGAAACTAACAACAAATACAAATGTTTTTTTTTAATGACTTGAATGTTTTAGTTTATAAAATATCACAAAATAGCAAATTAAATATCCCTCAGTTTTCCAAAGAACAAGGTGACATCTTAAACTCACTTGATTTCTCCAACTCAAAGTCACAAAAACCAAAAAAATGTGTAATTTACAACAGAAAAATACTCCTATATTGAAGCAAATGTACTGCACTTATGTACTGCAACATATAAACATGTGTTTTATCCCCAGCAACAGTCCACAGCCCAAAGACACCCAGTTTACAATCACAACAGACTAAAGAAACCAGAAAAATATTCACATTTAAGAAGCTTTTCCTTCCTTCAGTCTGAAAATGATTCATCGATTTTCAACATAGTAGCAGATTAATTTTGACCTTCACATTCTCCAATTAAGCCAATAAAAACTGAATACTTTTAGCTATGACATGACATCTCTTTAGTATCTTACGTCTAAGGAAGCAAATTGAAGATTATTTTCATTATTGAGTCATCTGTTGATTATTTTCTCGATTAATCGAAGTCATTTGGAAGATAAAAAGTAAAAAAGAAATAGTGAAAAAACTCACATGATCCCAGACCCCAATATGCAACCCAAAATGTCCCAAGCAACAGTCCACAGCCCAAAGACACTAACATTTAGCACTATTTCTTCAAAAAAAAGTCTGAAAATATTAATCAATTTTCAAGCTAGTTGCAGGTTCATTTTTTGTCAATCCACTAATTGATTAATCAACTAATTTCAGCAGGTCTAATAACTTCTAAAGCAGTCTGTCATTATTGTTTATCTTATAGGCAACTATAAACATAAATGAATAATGACTTGACCAGCCTTCCTGTGATTTAAACTACACTTTCTACAACTCTGAAGTCTTAAATCAGAAAGGAGGAACTACTAAAAAATGTAATCTTGACCTTTAAAAACACTCATTTATCACTTTCAGAAGGTTAAATTATAGGTCACCTCCTTTTCCTGCTGCATCATGACAGGTTCATTTCACTAGTGACAGACAGCTTGTTAAACCTAATTTAACAGTGACTTTATAATATAAGCAGTCTCCTCATGTCAAGGCTTTAAAGTCATTGTTTTTAACACACCCCCTTGGGAGATTTAGCTTATGTCTAAATGGGATTACTTGATATTTGTGTAGCATTCCTCTGAACTTCACAACAGTGGGGAGACTTTGGACTATAAGGTTTAACTTATATCCATGTTTCATCAATCTAGACGTGTTGTTACACCTCTCAGTTATGTGTGTGTGTCTCAGGAGCTACTTTGTCGCTAACCTTTTAGCTGGCTAATTAGCTTTCTGGCTGCTACATGTTTAAAAAAAGATCCACACCTTTGTAGCGTCTCCGTATAATGTGTGTCCGATAGTCCTTAAACACACCTTCGAATGTTCCTCGGTGGCGTTCAAATCCTCCCGTAAAGTTCCCAGCCGTCGCCTTTTACCACCACTAACAACCACCGTGTCAAAGTATATGTACTTATTTTTCCACTTGTCAGGGTTTTGTAGTGTGAGAGAGAGTGAGAGAGACTGGTCCTGGTCCTGTCCCGGCCGGTGTAATCCTTCCTCCCGGTCACTCCCTGCCTCTCTGCTCCGCCAACTTTGGCAACTACCTTCCAGAGCAAAGATCTTATGTAAAATGAGGAGGCAACACTCTGATGTCCTTTTTTTCTCCTTAACCTTGAGTAAACGCTGGTGTTACCATGGCGACCAATGAGGCAACGTAGCTTTATTTATATAGTGCATTTTTAATCCGAGGGACAAGGGTGTAACTTTGGTTTGAGAAGTAGGGAACGACACAAAAACTAGAGAAACAGAAACAAAACCAAATTATAAATTAAAAGACAGGCTTCACATCATCATCCCATAAAAAGGCTTCAGATTAAAATGAATTTAGGGACTATGGTGATACAAAATCCAGGAAATAATTAAATTGGTCATAATGATATATTAAGATAAGATACAATATATTTTATTTGTCATTCAGATTATACACTCTCCAACACTGAGTACTGTACAATGCATAAATATTGCTTTATTTGAAGATTAAGAGCTTTTATGTGAAAAGCATAATAAGCAGTAGTGGGAAGTAACTAAGTACAATTACTCAAGTACTATACTTAAATATTATAAGGTACTTTGCTTGAGTATTTTCATTTGATGCTACTTTATACTTCCACTCCACTCTATTTTAGAGGGGATATATTGTCCTTTCTACCCCATGATATATTCTTTTGACAACTTTAGTTACTTTTCAATTAAAGATTTTACATAAAATGATATATTTTAATATTATAAATGTTGTTTAAATTGTCTGCTTCTTTCTTTTCTTATTTGATTTGATGATTTCCTTACTATGTAAATCCCAGGAACGTTGCACACATGTATATTATCTCAGGAAGTTCTGCTTATTGCACGTTTATACATTGCAGATTTATTTACACAGACATATAGTATTTTATATTTATTTATTTTTTATAACTTTTACCCTTATGCTGCTACTTTTTTCTCCACTGTACTGCTGTGTCAATTTGAATTTCTCCCAAAAAGGATCAATAAAGATACATCTCTTATGTAATATTTATAAAGAATCTGAATACTTATTTCCACCACTACTAATAATCAAGTAATATCTACTACACTTAGCTAACATTTCCATTAACCCATTAAAAAGCATCATCATGTTTGCGTTGAGTGAAAATACATTCAGAGTGAGGACTCCTGTCTAATTTGTACTCTTTGTCTTTGCCTCAGGTGTTCAGGGCGTAAACAGGGAGTAAGCGCCACCTAGCGTTCATGACGTGGAGCTACAACTACATAGCTGTGAATAGGTGTAGTTCCTGATAGGTGGGAAGCTTGAGTTAAAGGATAGTTTCTCATATTTTCCAAGTCAGTCTTAAAACAACAATAAGGAGCCAAAATGAACAGTGAAATATGTTTTTCTTACTGCAATCATTCCTCCTGTTCATACTGACCATTAGACGATCCCTTCATATTGCACTTTCAATATAAGTGATGGAGGACAAAATCCAATATATATGTAAATATAAAAAAATAAAAAAAATACAATATTACTCTTGTAAATAATGCCAGATTTATTTTATTATATATTTTTTATTATTATTGTTGTTCTTATTCTTTTTCTTATTGCTGCTTTTCTATTTTTACTGTCCACTTGCTGCTGTAATAATGCACATTTCCCCATTGTGGGACTAATAAGTATCTGAAGTGATGGAGGACAAAATCCACAGTCCTCCTCCTGTGTAAAAATATGTTTAAAAGTTGATCTGGAGTTAATATGATTCAAATAAAGTAGATATCTTTCAACGTTGAAGTGTTTTTAGTGCCCAAGTCTTTATTTTTATTACTATACTTTCATCACAGCTCAACAGGGAAACACAAAGAGAGAATTTGATGCTAAAAAAAGACTGTAAATGTGTCAGATATCCACTTTATATGACTAACTCAGACTGCTGAAGCCTCATATAAGCTTCACATGAACTTTTAAATATATTTTTGCATATGAAAACTATTAATATATATGATGAATTAATTAATGTGCATCCTTAACTCCCACATAAAACTCCACCATGATAATATTTTCGGATTGTCGGCTGTGCCATAGCAGTTTGGGGAGGAGGAGGGGCTGTGGAAATAATAGTGACTGGTTTCAGCCAGGGGGAAAGATTTTATAATGCCGGGCAGACGAAAATATTTAAGAAAATACAACCTGTTGCTAGGAAACATGCTAGATTTGTAGATTTGCTCTGACATCACAAATGGAACCACATCCACCTGAATGAGACGTTGGTTGCCAGGTAACAGAATGAGGTTGGAATGAAACCCAACATTAAAAAACAAAAATTCACAATATATTTTTTAACAAATATAATATAATATATGATATAAATGTTTTGAAATCCACTTTTTAAAAAACCAACACATTTCTGAAATACTGTTTCGTTAACTCCAGATTAAACTGATTCATTACAGATGTGTTTTTTTTTGTATTTTAACAGTATTTTGACCTGGTTAAACCGATGACTGCATGACTTTAATGACCATGTAAAAGCTGATCTCACTACACTCGAGGACTAAGTCTTTCCAAAACCACAGACTATTCATTTGCCGCTGCGGACCAACAACCTCCTCTCTCTACTGGGGACGGCGTTCTACAACACTTTGGATAATAATTGCAGATATTTACATGCTCCAAATCAGCCAGAAGAGCATTTGGTGAGGTGGGTTTATCCAAAAAGTGTTGGATGGGTCAGCCAAGTTCTTCCAAACCAACCTGGGGAACCCACTTCATTTATAGACCTGGATTTGTGCACATGTTGAAATGGCTATACTTATTGTTGCCCAGTTTGAAGCATATTATTGTCTAAAATAAAACTTAACTCTCTAAAACTAAGATTTCCCATCATTAAAGTAAGTAAAGTAGCAGCATGACCTAAAAAAACAGCCTGAAACCAGACGTTCATATTAGTGTTGGCTATATAACATATAGACTTCATTAAATAGCTTTTCCATAACATTATCAATATCAAATATGATTACAGAAAATTGAGTAGAGAGCACAATACCTCTTCAAAATATCATTTTATGCTAAAATGAAGATTTCCCATCATTACAATAGCATGAGCCCAAAAAAGAGGAAAAACAGCCCAAAACCAGAAGTACATATTAATATTGGTCATATAAGCTTCATAAAATAGCTTTTCTACATTAACAGTAACACATGTAATTAGAAAACTTTAATTAATTTGAACAATACCTCTTCAAAATATAATTATATGCTACAAAATTAAGACTTCCTTTAAGTAGAGTAGGCAGCATGACCCCAAATACAGGAGAAACAGCCTCAAAACCAGAAGTAAATATCAGTATAGGTTATATAACATATAAACTTCATTAAATAGCTTTTCTACAACAATAACAAATATGATTACAGTAAATTAATTAATGAGCACAATACCTCTTCAAACCTAAATTATTTATAAGTTGGAGCTGAAGTTTGACCCACTGTGATAAAACAATGATGGAGGATAAAAGAAATCACAGAGCAGCCTGAAGTGTTTTCTCATAATTATTTAATCACACATACATTTACATCATGCAGTCAATCCAAAAACTGTGATCTCATTAACTTCCCATCTCCGTTCATATCAGAGCCGTGCTATGTTTGTGCCCCAGTTCTCCAGGAATGATCCAGTACTTCGTCCACTGATGGATCCTCAAAAAACTGTCCTTTAAAACTTGACCAACTATTACACAGTAATAAAAAAAGTAGCTACACTTTGTTTTTTTCTTGTTTTCCAAATTTAGAATTAATGCAAAATTCAATTTAGGTTAAACACCACAAATCGTCTTTTGCTGTATTATTTGACTATTTATTTATTTTTAATTTTTTTCCTCATTTCATATCCAGTTTTTTTGGTGGGAGGTCAAAAGGATAAACATTTTTGAGGTCCATGCTGCAAAGTTTTAGCTAATCTAGATTACACAGAGGGAATAAACCATCTCGATAGACACCAAACACTGTCCTGTCATAGATAAAGGGTAGAGAGGGGGTTAGGGGCTACTACTCCTTCCCCCCCACCCTGCAGCTTGTAGAAAGTAATTATTACGAGTTAAATTATTAATTTTTTTGCCGTCAACAACACACAGTTTATCATTTACAGGGCTTTTGGAAACTTTCTTTTTTTCCCCTCCTTCTCCTCTCCAGTCAAAAAAATAAAAAAAACAGCCACATGTGGAGTATTTTACTTTAGTGTGGATATTGTGAAGAAGTGCTATTAAAACCCAATTTTTATATCGTGTTTCAAGATGACAGGTTTTTGTTTTTTTTAAAGTATGACTTGACTAGAGAGAGAAAGTCATACTCCCCCCTTCTTCTCTTTCAAGATAGATTTGTTCCACTAGTCTCAGCGAGGGGGGGTAAAAAAACAAATTTTCAAGCAGTTTCTTAAAAAGCTGAAACATAATTGTCCATTTTCTATGTTAAATATCTACTTCTGTGCTCACATACACATAACATGACCCAAAAATAGATGCTTTATCGTAGAAAATGGACACATCAAAAATTCCTTTATCGATGTTTCTGCTTTCCAGAAAGAGCAATGACAAAAAAAACCCACTGAGAATCAAAAAGTGAAGTGAAACAGGAGCTGAGAGAGAAGTTGTAGGGGGGTGGGGGTGGGGTGGGGGGGCTTTGACTCCTTGTGTGGCAGGATTAGCGCTGCAAACATCACACCTGTCAGTCGAGTTGATTTGCTGCTGTTGTTTTTTACAGTGTATTTTACAGTATATTGCACTTGCACAAGATGTTTAGTGTTCTCGTGCTGGGATATTACAATCACAACAAGCTTTCTTTTTGCAAATGCACCAGGGGGAGGGGAAGGGAGAGGTGGGGAGGTGGGGGCTTCACAGGGTTAAGAAAAAAAAAAGAACTGTGGGGGAATTAAAATGGGATTTGGGGGGAAAATAATCATGAAAAACACTCTAAAAAATACATTAAAGACAACAAAAAAAAACCACAAAATAAATCCTACACCGCTGACTAAGACCTCCGTTAAATAAACCCCTTCCTCCTTAAGATGATGACAGAAGATTGTTGTGCAATTTTTTTTTTAAAAGACCCTGCTCTCCTGACTGGCTGATCAGCGGCAAAGGGTCCCGACCCATCGACTGACACATTCCCCCCTCCTCCTCCTCCTCGCCCCCCCCCCCTTCTATTTGAACACGATCTATGATACAGAAACTGATACAGTACATAAAACCCAGCGAAACACGTTGCTTTCTGCTAAATTACAACCAAAAAAAAAAAAAAAAAGGGGAGGTATGATTACAGGTCCTAAAATCTATCTGAAACAACCAAAAAAAACAAACCAAAAAAAGAAGGGGGGTGGGGGGAATGGGGGGAAGGAAGACAAGAAAAGAAAAATATATATATATGTGTGGAGAAGCGAGGCACCCTTGAAAAGAATTCAATCAACTTGATACGGCAGGGAGGTTTACTACTACAAAATAAAAGAAAAGTAGGTCCTAGATATTTGAGCGAAAGGAGAAAGGGGAGGGGGTAGGGGGAAGGGGGGAGGGGGGTAGGGGGAAGGGGGGAGGGGGCACAGGTTTTTTGGGAGATGAATGAGTGAGTTTAGGACAGGACGAGCATTACGTGTGTGCTATCTCAGTCTATAAAACGCCTTGAAGTCTATGTGCTCCGATGTGCGAGAGGAAGATATATAAATAGCGTTCCATTTAAACACAGCGTTACTTTACCACCGAGAGTAAAAACAGTACATTTAGCTACGAAGAAGCATTAGGCTATGCTTTTTTAAAAAAAGTGGAAGTGTGTCGTGTTAACCGGACCATCCTCTTCTTCTTCTTCTTCTTCTTATCTTATCCGTCTTATTCCTCTTTCTCTACATTCTTTCGCATCCTTCCCCATGAAGTCACCAATAAACGAGTATAGGTTTTTTTTATTTTTAACTTAATGATAAAAACAATTGGCCTCCACAGGTATTTAGTTAAATACATCTACAGTACACTGTCGCACGTCTTGGCTTTTTTTTTTTTTTTTTTTTTAACTTTTAACTTTTAAATCCTTCTTTCTTTCCTTTTTTTTTAGCCATTCCCCCCGTACAACACTTTCTCTCTCCAGGGAAGCGTGTGTGTGTGTGCAGTAGTGCCAATTTTACAATCTGTACATCAAGACCGGACAGAACAGTAGTGCTCGACGCCATCTAGTCATTTCAAAACCTTAACAATTTTATTTCTTTTTTTTTTTGTCGTTTTTTTTTTAATCCTTAAAGAAGCATGTAAAATCTATCCAGAGAAAAGTGTGGTTAACAACCGATAGTAGTAATGTTGAAATGTACAGAGGTTAGCCTATTGGGGGGAGGGGGTCAAGCTATTTCTTGTGGTAGGGTCTCCTTTTATTATTTTTATTTTTTTTGTCGTGTTTTTTTTTGTTTCTTTTTTTTTTTTAATATTGGTTTTTAGGTGTTTTGTTATTTTAGTTTATTTTTTCTGGGATCTTGCTACCGTTACATTCAGCTTGGCACAGTGCAGAAACTAAACTCGCACGACGACGACAAGATGACGACAGACTGTGCAAAAAAAAAAAAAAAAAAAGAAAAAAAATTCAAACAACCCCGAAACCGAAGCTTTTACACATTCGAGTCGTGTGCGGTTTCGCTCGCCGAGGCTGCGCTCAAGACTGCGTTTGGTTGGTTGGTAAATTAATTTTTTTTGTTTTTTTTAAATTATATCCAGTAAGAGAGAGAAAAAAAAAATAGAGATAAGTCATGGTGAGAATTGGTTTTGGGGGGTTGGGGGGTCGTGTAGGGGAGAGTGAATGGATGGGTGGGTGTTGGTGGTAGTGGTGGTGTTGTTGGGGGGGGGGGGGAGGGGAGGGGAAGGGGGATTGGAGCTGTACAGGCCAGGAATATTTATAATATATATATATATATATATTTATAATTCAGAGACTCCTTCGTGGCTCCGGAGCAGCGACGAGGAGCCTGTCCGCTGTAATGGAATGACAGGTTGTCGGGATGGGCGGGGGGGTGATATTGGCTTCTTCTTCTTCTTCTGTGATGTCGTCCTTCTGTCACTCTGATCTTCAGCTGTAGATAGAGACGATTAAAAAGGTTAACGTTTATCTAATGGTCTATTTTATGCACATTTGATCATACAAGCTGCATAAAAGGTAAACACAATTGACTGGAGGAAGCTTGGATTCATAAGATAAGATATTTCTTTATAAATCCAACTATGGGGGAAATTTGTATTATTACAGCAGCAAGTGGACAATAAAAATAGAGAGCAGCAATAAGAAAAAAGACTAAAGAACAAAAACAATAATAGTAAAAACAACATATATATATATAATAAAATAATCGTGACATCATTTACAAGCATGCAGCTGCTTTTTCCACAAAGTAACTTATCTACAAATACTGTGAATTTTATTTTGTACAGCAATACATCATCCTCTATCCTTAGACCTGTGATTCAGATGAGGAAAAACTCCCCCTAAAAAAACACTTTAATAAGGAAGACAGAGGAGGAATCTCTCTCCCAGGATGAACAGACACACAACAGATGTTTTGTGTAAAGGAAACCAGAAGATTATCTCCTAATTATGGAAAAAGTGATAAAAGAAATACTTCAACTTTTTAACATTTGAAGTTGATTTTATGTCTTTAATGGAGCTTCTAATATTTTCATCATCATCATCATCATTATCATCATCTTAAACTCTGTTAACTTCACCTTTGGAAAAGTGCTTTCCAAATAAAGTTATCATAGATTAAAATAGTAGTAGTCAATCAGATGCAGTAAATCATGACCTGTAACGCGAGCCCACATCTGTAAAATGAAACAGATGTTGCTGTTTCTTAAACTATTATGACACCCAAATGCTCTTCATCTTGAGATTTAATCAACTTTGTTACATCATTAAATAAGAATTGATCAGAACATCATATTTTTTTTCCACAGCTGCATCTCATTTCTTTCCACCAGTTCAGCTACAGCTTGTTTTCTCTTTCTTCTCTAAAGATGATACATTATCTTGTTAACTCGCATTAAAAAAAAAAAAGTCCTTCCACTTACTTCTTGTCTGGCTTGGCTCCGCTTCCTCCCCTGATGGACACCGTCTGGCTGTTCTGGTAGAAGCCTCCTCCGCTGCGGTTGATGTTTGGGTGGGTGGGCGACGCCACGGGCTGCTGCCCAGGCCGGATGGGTTTGGCTGAGGAGGGGGAGAAGGAGAAGAGGAGAGAGAGTGTGAGGATGTGAAATGAAATCTTAATAGTATAGATGACGTCATTCTGGCTGAAATCTTTGTGTTTTTCACTTTGTAATCTACAGTTTGACTCTCTCAATGTAAAAACTTAAATTAAAGGGTCTGTACACCATTTTTCCCCACCAGCCACTGCTCTGTGTCACAAAGCAACCTTGTCCAATCCTCCAGTGCTCACCTATCTGGGCCGAGTGTCCCCTCCTGGCCATGTTCTTGGCCCTGACCGCCTCCTTGATGCGGTCCACTTCCTGCTGGTAGCGTTTGCGGTCGCGGGCGGCGTTCTCCTTGGCCTCCTTCAGAGCAGATTCCAGGGCCTTGACCCGCTCAGCTGTAGCCCGAAGACGCTTCTCCAGTTTTGGAAGCTCACAACGCAAGTCTGCATTATCACGCACCAGCTGCAGGGGGGACGGATTATTATTATTAACACTCTGACAGTCTGACATGGGGGGAAAGAAGAGGAGGAGGAAAGAGAAGAGTAGCAGGGAAGTAAGATAAATGTGGAATAAAGGATGGGAAAACTGTATAAACTCTTACTTGTTTGTGAACTTTGGTGAGCTGCTCAAGATTGTTCTCAAGAAAGGAAATTTTCTGTTTCTGAGCTGCACTCCCACCTGTGTCGTCTGAGTCCATTTCAGCACTCTGCACAATAAATAAAGCAAAAGCATTAAAACTGCCACTGTTAGCAATCATGTAGTTTTTGTGCCTTTAAAAAAAAAAATCCCTTTTATTGTAAAACAAGCTTTTTCTTTTCATGGCAGGTCACCTTTTTAACCCTTGTCGCGAGATCCTGTACAAACAGCTTTCGCAGGTTGTGCAGAGTCTGAAGCTCCTTGGCCTTAAAATGAAAAAAAAAGACAAGAAATCAAAATCAGAAAAAAGTTGAGATTGAAAGAACAAATTTATGAACTCTCTACCTTTACACATCACAGAAATAAAAAGGGAGAATCTGCAAAACATGATGAATAATTAAATAATCTGTTGTCATGAATATATATTTAACTCCTCACTTTGTAGATGGAGAGGAGCTGCATGTGTTATATATTATATTACATTATTATATTTAGTATTAATATAATTTTGTATTATACATGTATATATTTTATTCTCTTTTTCTTTCTTGCTGACCTCATCATGTATTTGTATTGTATGAGAATGAGTTGTATGTTGTTATAAATGATCTGTGTGGGAAGAATAGCTATTATCATTTGTTATAGCTAATGGAGGATGCTAATAACCAAATACACAAACAGAACAGTGTTTATTTTTTAATTGCTGTTATTATCTATATTTGTAATTATTTGGTTTGTTCTATGTCATATTATTTTCTGCAGCATTATTTAATTTTTACATTTTTTAAGTTGGAGGCTTTAAATAAGCTCATTTGGGTTTTCGGCCTCTCCCTGCTCCGTATATTATCATTTTTTGGTGTAAAGTTTAACAAAATAAAATAATCCTCCTTTTTTTATGTGAGTCACATTTAAAATGATTTATTAATTCCATTTTTTAACTTTTACTTCAAGTACTGGCTGACAAATGGAGAAAAAAAATGAAGATGAGACTTATTTCTTTTTTTTTTTTTTGCTCAACAACACAATCAATTCTACTTATGGCACGATCCAATAAATGCTTCTTTCTTTTAAATGAATAAATGAATAAAATAAAATAGTACTGGATGTGGTTAGAGACTAAAACATGAATCCAGGTTGTAGTCTATATATCTAATTTAAGGTTGTAAATGTTCTTTCCTTATATCTTCAGTTAATTTAGATAAACTCACCACTGTCTCCTCCAGTCCCTTCAGGTCCTGTCTGGCCTGCTCCCTTCTGTCCTGCATCACCCTGAACAACAACAAAAAGTACCATTAAAAACTTTTACACATTTGAACAATAGTGATAAAAACAAAGAAGTGACCAATATATGTGTGTGTGTGTGTGTGAGAGAGAAAGACTTACGTGAGCTCGTGCAGTTTGCGGCTCTTCTCCTGGTCGGTGGATTTGAGTTTCTCATGCTCCACTCTGAGTCTCTCCTGCTCCAGCATGATCTTCTGGTTCAAACTGAAAGAAAAAGCATTCATGGTGTTAATATGAACACCCACTGACTGGATGTGTGTATATATTTTGTGTCAATAATGAATATGTGGGAGTTTTTCTTGTATTGTAGGAACAGTCCTGTATTTGCCATTGTCTTCCTTATTATTTAACATTTCCCTTTGTCTGTCTATTTAAAGTCTTTCTGCTGTAACTTCACCACTAATTAGAGGAGTGACTGAAGTCAACAGCAGCAGCAGCAGCACGTAGAGTAATTATATACAGAGAGAGTGAAGAACTCTTACTCCTGCAGCTCGGTGATGAGTTTCTCTTTGTTGTCCAGCTCGTCTCTCAGGCTGCTGATCTGCCTCTGGTGAGCTTCGCGATGGGAGTGGATCTGTTTCTCCACCGCTTCCTGTAAAACACACACAAACACACAATAAGCACGGCGATAACTGACAAAAACACATTCAAACACACGGAAAGAAACATGCAAAAATGTCCCAAATAACATAAAACAGCTACACTTGGAATTTGCATGTTGGGATTATTTAGACAATATTTTACATTTCTATATTTCTATGTGTGAGAACAGACACTAATCTGATTTAACAAGCCTTCTTTGTAAAACTTTAGTGTTCAGTTATATCCTGGTTAAAAAGACTGAGGCACGTACCTTTACTTCATTGGCCGTCTGGATCTCGTTCTCCTTCTCCATTGCGTGAACTTTCTCTGTAAAACACAAACATGATTCGCCGTCAGTATCCACTGAAGTCTGAGATTATAAACAGTAGTTAGGGTTGGATATCAATTACAAAAATGATGTGTAAGAAAAGAAGCCATGATATATTTTAAGTGTTAAGTGTAAAGATTGAGGGTGTGAGATTATAAACCATTTTTTGGCAAATTTGTGATTTCTGATATTGGGCCCTAATAAAAGTCCAAATCTCATATATGAAACTCTTAAGGACTTTTCATTTTAATTTGATACAGGAAGTAGTAGTATTCAGCAACTAATGGTGTCACTTCGTCGCTCACTCAAGTCTGTCTGTTGGGGATTTTGGGGTTTACACGGCCCTAAAGTTGCAGTCCTGCCAAAACAGTGACTTTATTGGATGTTATTCGCCCCCAAAACTTGCTTAAGTCCTCCATACTGCACTTTCCATTCACACACTGTACTTCATTTTCAGGAAGCAACTGGAACAAAAAGTGTTTCCAACTAATCTCCAGTTCTTATAAATTTTGGAAGCAGTTCCAGAAAATCTCTGCTTGAAACAAGTCCTTCAAGTTGGCTGATGTTGAGGTTAAATTAAATCCCTAACTCTAACCCTAACCCTGTTTTTCTTTTTATTCTACAGCTCGAATTAGGATTCATTGCAAGGCTGCTCAATTAATCGAAATTTGATGATTACGATTTAGGGGCCAAACGAGTTAAAAACTAATAAAATCGAGGGGAAACTATTTTTAATAATAATAATAATGAGATAGTGCTCAATAAGAAAGGTTTTATTTTGAAAAGCTAAGACCGGAAGATGCTGCAGAAGAAGCTGAAACACACGGCGAAATGTTTTAACTGTAAATAAAAGTGCAGAGTTTCCAGCCTGCGTCAGACGATGCTGAGTTTACTGACTAATTATTAAAAACCAGGAAGTGTTGTGTGAACTGTCGTCATGGTAACCAGCTCAGCACTAATATCTCTGCACATTTTCTGCTGTGTGTTGCGTTAAGCGGCAGATAAAAAGGCTGCTGCTGGGAGAGAAAATTAATTAATGCAGCATGTTTCTAAAGTTAAAAAAATTGTTTCAATAATCGTGATTATGAGTTTTTCCATAATCGAGCGGCCCTAATTCATTGCCTATTAGTATTTGAATGGAGTTTCGTGGCGTTGTACCCTGAGCGCTGAGCTTGACAAGTTCCTCATTCAGAGAGTCCACGTTCTCCTCCAGCTGCCTCTTCTTCTGCTCCACGTTCTGCAGATACTCTGTCAGCGACTTGATTTTAGCCTCATGCTGGAAACAGAAGACATCGTGTTTATTAATACTTTTTATATGGATACAAAAATAAAATGATTATTTCTGTACACACACACACACACACACACACACACACACACACACACACACACAGGAGGATGAGTTGTGTTACAGTTAGAGGTCACAGTGTGCTTGGTGGTTCATTTCCTGCGTACCTGAGAGATGCGCAGCTGGCAGGCGGCCAGCTCCTTCTCGTTCTCGTCCATCTTCTTGTTGCTTTCTGACTGGGTGCCCTCCAGCTGCTTGCAGCGTTTCACCATGGTCTTCACTTCTGATTTCATCTTACTGATGTAGAGACGAGCCACCGTGAACTCCTCGTCTATCATACCGCTGCCGCCCTCGTGTTGCTGGAAGGACAGAAGAAGAGAGTTGAAACACAATATGGAGGAAGAGATGAGCGGAGGGAAGATGAAGATCAGAATATCTGAATAGACAGGGATTGAATTTAGTTGTTCATGCATTTTCTAATAAGTCGTCTATTCTCCAAATAAGTGCTATCAAAGTTATTCTCAACATTTCACTAATTTAAACACTTCTGTCTAGCTTCCCAGAAGCTTAGACGCTGGTGTTTCTACGGTAACGCTGCAGAAACCTTTCCAGTACCTTGATATCGTTGCTGCCCACAGCGATGCCGATCTCAGCCAGGTCTTTGAGCAGTGAGGACATCATCTCCGTCACTCTCTTCTTCTGGTGGTTGGACATCTCCTTCAGCTTCTGGAGCTCAGAGTCCAGGGATGACAGGATGGACTGTGGGGGAAGGAGGAGAAGATTTTACCACCAGATACAGATAAATATATTCTTCTACTGTTTTGTATACTCACACTGCTCATCTTCCTCTTTTACTTTATCATTGACACAGGTTGACATAATCCCAATACCTACATTATTATGTTGTGTCTTCATATTCTGTGCTTTATCCAAGAAAAAAGGAATTCTCATGAATCCAGGACTCTTTTTTACCTTTCTACAATCAAGTGATTTATTATTTCTTGCTTAACTAGTTTGACAAGAGACACATCATGAGAATGAGGTTATATAATAAACCGCAGCGTCCTATTTTACTTTACAGTGAATGCCAAACCTGGACTGGTTTTAAAAAGAGAAACAGTAAAAAGGAGCTGTAGCAGCAGTAGATGTGTGTACGTGTGCATGTGAAGCAGTCATCTTTAATCCTGCAGATTATACAAGTTTAATTATAGTGGTGCATGTGTGAGTGCTACACTATAACGCCGCCAAAATAAAAGGACAGACAAAGGACACATGGCCAAAATTAAAGCGCAACAGTGTCTTCGGGCATGCTGACATCTGTCCTCGGCTCACCGATTTCTGGCTGAGTTCCTCGCTGATGGCCTCAAACTCCTTGGTCTTATCCTCCACCTCCTGGCTCTTCTGGTCGTAGTTGACGGCCAGCTCCTCCAGAGCCTGAAGCACCTCCTTCACCTCTTCCTTGGAGGCTTCGTTCTCCGCCTGCAGACGGTTCAGCTCTGCCTGGAGGTTCTCGTGATCGCGGCGTGAGGAGGCTAGAAGCTGTAAGCCAGAGAGAAGAGGGTAATTATGTGATTTGCTTTTTGAGTGCATCAGGGCTGCGACAATTTGGACATTTAGTTTAATTTGTGCTGATTTTTCTTTATATTCTAAAATTGAAGGATGCACACACCACTGTAGTATAGCGTGGGAGTAAATGATATATATTTAAATATAAATACATATAGTGTGCACATGACTGGCTTTGCTTATGGAAAACACATCAAGTCCAGCAATAAAAACCAGTGAGTAAAATGTGACTAATGGACATAATTATTAAAGAGGAACTACACATGATTCACATGATCCCTCCTTCCGCCTCCTTCCAGCACGGACAGAGAGTCTGACGGCAGCTGTTCATGATTGGTTATCGACAACCAGCTCTACACTGCTATTAAACTATTAAGCTATCCTTTAAAGCCTTAATCCTTTAAATTAAATCAAACTTCACAGTAGAGACGGCAGCTTCAAAGCAACACGACTGGAAAAAGTAAAATCCACACACAACCTGACTGTTCTGAGAGCTTCATGTGTTAAGTCTCCTCACACCTCTGAGAATAGAAAGATCAGAAGTTTATGCTGCACATGATACACCCCCCCCTCCCCCTCTCCCCCTCCTCCCTCCACCAACCCAAACCTCTAGTACTCACCTCCTCCTGGTCCAGCATCTGCTGCTTCAGCTTCTCTGCCAGCTGACTCTGCTGGTTGATCTCCTCGTCCTGTACAGAGCAGAGACACACAGAAATATTAACATTAACCTCAGGTCTGAGTGACTTAAAGGAACAAAGTGAAATACTGAGCTCAACTTTAGCAACCTTGAGAAAAAAATAAAGGGATCATCTATTACATTAATAATTCACTGTTTGGGAATTGTATGAGCATGGAAATATGAAACAAAACTCAGAAAGAATGAGGATTATTATGTATTAACCTTCCTGTCGTCCTCCTGGGTCAAATTGACCCAGTCTGTTTTGACTGTTCCTTCTTTCCTCCCTTCCTTCCTTCCTTTCTCCCTCCCTCCTACCTTCCTTATTTCCTCTATCCTTCTTTCCTTTCCTTTCTCCCTTCCTTCTTCCTTTCCTCCCTTCCTTCCTTCCTTCCTCCCTCCTTTCCTCCCTTCCCTCCTGCTTTCCTTTTCTTCCTCCCTTACTTCTTTCCTTTCCTCCATTCCTTCCTCCCTTCTTCCTTTCCTATTTTCCTTTCTCCCTCTCCAACTCTTTTCTTTTCTCCCTCCCTCCCTCCCTCCCTCCTACCTTCCTCACTCCCTCCTTTCCTCTTCCCTTCCTTCCTTAACTCGAGGACAACAGGAGGGTTAAGAATATTTATGTATATACATTTCTATAGTTTGCATTATTTAATATATATTATAATATTTATGCAATATCGATCAGGTGCCACTTTTGGGTAACAAATATTCTGACTAAAATATTCCTGCTTTACATTAAAATCATATGAGGTGAATAATTTGTGAAAGAATATTAAAAGTTAGATTTTATAACAACAATAAGCATTTTGAAGTGGGTCTCTTTTTCCCCAGAGGATGAAGTACCCACCCTGAACATCTCATAGAACTTAACTTCTATGAACTAATATATATTTGCAAGGAATTAAGAATAACTCTACGTTCTACTCCACTTTTGTTTCAATGTGTAAGTCGTCTCTTTGTGACTTTGTGCAGACTCACCGTTTTAAATCCGCTTTTACTGTTTGATTGTTTTTCTATTTTTGTTTCTTCTTCTCTTTATTGCTTTTATTGTGATTGTGTTTTCAGTAAATCTATATGTATGGTTTTATTGTTTTGTCTTTGATTCTGTAAAGCGGCTTTGGGCATTGTTAAAAGTGCTCTATAAAATAAATGTATTATTATTATTATTATTAAAACCAGACGATCCTGGTCTCCTCCCCACCTTATCATCCAGCTGTTTGTAAAGCTTGGCCAGCTCAGCCTCACACTTGTCCTTCTCCACGTCGGTGAGGCGGTTGCCGGGTATGTTGGGCGTGGTGGCCGGCTTCTCGTTGAGGATGTTGTCCAGTGCCAGCACCTCGGCGTTGGCCTTCTCCTTGTCGAACTGCTCCTCCACCGGCACGCTCTCGCCTGAGGTGGGAGGAGAGAGATCGCACATAGATATTTAAGAACTTCCAAAAAAAAAAAACAGTGCACAACCAGGTGGGGAGTTCTGGTCCTCTGAAATGAGGCCAATGCGGAAGTAACTTAGAACTGCATTCTAGCAAAAGGCCACCAGGGGGCGACCGTTTTGGTGTCAAAAGGACTTCCGTCTCTATACAAGTCAATGGAGAATTCACCAACTTCTCACTTGATTTCTAACCTCAGTAAACGTTTTCAAAATGTCTTTATGGTCTCAGTCGCTAGTTTAAAGCCTTCTTCAATGCAGTATGATGTTCATTTGGGACATTTTGGCCTCCCTGATTTTATATGTGATGATAAAGCAGGGTATGCATTAGGGCGTGGCTACGTCCTGATTGACAGGTTGATTGACCAATGTCCTCGAGATCCAGCCCTCGCAACCATAGCAACCTCCCCGTGCCGCCCATGGTTCCGCCTCATACCCATATAAGTAGAATCCATGTTTTTATTTTTCCCAGCATGCAACTGAAATTTTCAAGATGGCGCTGCCTATATTCGAAACTATTGGCTTCGGAGCAGCAGTCCACAAACCAATGGGTGACGTCACAGATGTTACGTCCATTTCTTTTATACAGTCTATGTGCACAGCGCAGGTAGAGTCGGCCAGGCTCACCATTCCTCCAGCGGTTGAGCTCGTTCTCCAGCCAGGTGACGGTGTTCCTCAGGGTCTTGTTCTTCTCCTTCTCTCTCTCGTACTTCTGCTTCCACTGCTCCGCCGTCAGCTCCACGTTCACCGTCACAGTGTTCTTGATGGTCTTCGCTCTGAATGGAGAAGAAAAAGAAAGGAAAGGTTTTAATCACATTGACAACTGAATTAATTAGATCATTATTCCTTCAAAAAGCTGCAAAAATGTACCAAATCATCAATAATATAATATCAATCCATTTCTGTGTTAATTATTTTTCTACTATTTTCCCCATCTTTTCTATCTCATTATTTCTCATAATAAAGTTTTCAGGATTAACATTACCTGATTGGCAACTGAGCTAATTAGATCATTATTACTTCAAAAAGCTGCAATAATGTACCAGCAGCCAAGCTTGAAGCATCACATGACAAACTGTGACAAAGATTATGGATCTATTTCTGTGTTATTAATTATTTTACTTTTACATCTTTTCTATCTCATTATTACTCTTAAGTCAAGTTCTTTTTGTTTTAGATTTTCAGGATTTTCATTACTCGATGAAAGTGATTAAAATATCAATTAGTCTTTATTTATATAGCACCTTTCATACAGGTTAATGTAGTTCAAAATGCTTAACAGGTAAAATAATAGGTCTGAGCGAAATGGATAAAATCAAATATCACGATATTTTCGACCAAATACCTCGATATCGATATTGCAATAATATTGTAGAGATGACTGTTGGTATTTTCACAAAGTATTAACCCTTTATAGGACTCATTGAAAGGAACGGAGGAAGGAAGGAAGGATGGAAGGAAGGAGGGAGGAAGGAAAGAAAGAGAGAAGGAGGGAGGGAAGAAAGAAGGAAGGAAGAAGAAGAAAGGGGGATGGAGGAAGGAAAGAAGGAAGGGAGGAGAGAAGGAGGGAGGGAGGAAGAACAGATGGAAGTAAGAAAGGAAAGAAGGAAGGGAGGGGGAGGAAAGAAAGAGAGAAGGAGGGAGGGAGGGAGGAAGGGAAGAAAGAAGGAAGGAAGAAGAAGAAAGGGGGATGGAGGAAGGAAAGAAGGAAGGGAGGAGAGAAGGAGGGAGGGAGGAAGGGAAGAAAGAAGGAAGGAAGAAGAAAGGGGGATGGAGGAAGGAAAGAAGGAAGGGAGGGGAGAAGGAGGGAGGGAGGAAGAACAGATGGAAGTAAGAAAGGAAAGAAGGAAGGGAGGGGGAGGAAAGAAAGAGAGAAGGAGGGAGGGAGGAAGGGAAGAAAGAAGGAAGGAAGAAGAAGAAAGGGGGATGGAGGAAGGAAAGAAGGAAGGGAGGAGAGAAGGAGGGAGGGAGGAAGGGAAGAAAGAAGGAAGGAAGAAGAAAGGGGGATGGAGGAAGGAAGGGAGGAGAGAAGGAGGGAGGGAGGAAGAACAGATGGAAGTAAGGAAAGGAAGGGAGGGAGGAACGACAGGTGGAAGGAAGGAAGGATGGACGAGGAGAGGGAGGGAGAAAGGAAAAGAGGAAGGGAAGAAAGAAGGCAGGAAGGAAGGAAAGGAAGGAAGGAAGGAAGGAAGGAAGGAAGGATAGATATTTTGGGATATTTACACAAGTTACCAAATATAATTACTTGCCCAATAAAGTATTAATACAATGGGATTTTTGATAAATAATCATCACTAATGTGGATATAATTAAAGCCTGACCGATATAACAGTATCGTCGACTATATAGTACGATATGTGCTGACAGTTTTTTTTATATCTCAGTTAAATATAAGCAGCATTTTAAGTCCTTCATTCAAGCTTAATATGCTTTGTTCTATACTATTTAATTATTAGAGTCCCAGCTGAATTTACTGCTTCGGAGCACTGATGTCATTATATATGATAAAGTTTATTGTTAAACAGTAAAATATCAATATATCCATTATACATATATATCTTTGTCACAAGTGATATGAAAATGAGTGTTTGTTTATATTCTGTACATATAATGTTATCAGCCCATATTTTTTTGCTGCCTAAAATCCAGCATATCCCTACATATAATGACTAAGTGTGTAAAGGCAAATAACTTTACCACGATGCAGCCGTTAAACTCAGAAAGAAACACCACCTATGCCACATCATAATATCACGATATCAACAAGCCATCGAGTCTCATATCACAGTATCAATAAAAATATATTGCTGCATAAATAAATAAATTCATTAATAAATAAGGTATGCAGTGGGCTAATTTTAGATAACAGCAGTGCGGTTGTTCTCTTTCTTCTTGGTCTACCAACCTTTGTCCGAACATGAGGGTGGATTTGGTTTCGGCCTCGTTGTAGGAGGAAGGCGAGGCGCAGATGACGATGGTGGTTCGACAGTTACCTCCCAGCGAGTCCTGCAGGATACGGGTCATCTTGCTGTCTCGGTAGGGGATGTAGGCCTGGTGCGCAGACAGACACAAATACAGTATAGTTACACCATTTGACATTTGACAAAGGAGCATTCAGTGTTACTTTTTGTTTTTTTGTTTTTTTTAAGTGAGGCAGCAGTTAGTGACTATGCTCCTCATCTGTGGAACGAACTTGTTGTAGATCTGAGGTCTGCTCAAACTGTCAGCTCTTTTAAATCAGGCCTAAAAACTTTATTGTTTACTGTCGCTTTCTCCTAAATTCAATAACTCCTTTTTAGGTGTTTTTTATTGCTCCTATTTTGTTTTGTTTTTTGGGGTTTTTTTTCTTTAAATCGTATCTGTTCTTATCCTAATTTTTACTTATTTACTTGTGTTTTTATGTATGTATGTGTATGTATATATTTTGTTTTTTGTATTAATTTTCCTAATAAATAATGTTTAACCTTCCTGTCGTCCTCCCGGGTCAAATTGACCCCGTCTGTTTTGACTTGTCTGTCCCTTCTTTCCTTCCTCCATCCACCTTCCTTCCTTCCTTCTGCCCTCCCTCCCTCCCTCCCTCCCTCCCTCCCTGCCTTCCTGTCCTTCTTTCCTCTTTTCCTTTCTCTCTCCCTCCCTCCCTCCTTCCTTCCTTTCCTCCCTCCTTTCCTTCCTTCATTCTCCCTCCCTTCCATCCTTCCTTACTCCCTCCCTTTCCTTCCCTTTCTTCTTCCCTTTCCTTCCTTCTTCCTCCCTTCCATCCTTCCTCCCTCCCTTCCTTTCCTTCCTTCCTTCCTTCTTCCTCCTCCTTCCCTTCCTTGACTCGAGGACAACAGGAGGGTTAAACTTTTTTTTTTGTTTGTTTTTTAAATGTGTTTCCAGCTTTTGTAAACCACTTTGAATTACACAGCGTACGAATTGTGCTATACAAATAAACTTGCCTTGCCTTTAAAAAAATGGTGCAAATATCATTTCAAATGACGAAAACCGACAAAAACACAAAATATACATTTGAACAAACCTGATGCTGCTTTCAAGACAATTTTTCAAAGATATATTTTAATTGCTCATCTTGCCAACTTTTATTTATCACTGACCCATATCCATATTACTGATGATTATTTATCAGAAAGCACCAATATTCATTCCTACAATATTGTCCAAATATCGATATCGAGGTATTTGGTCAAAAAATATTATTATATTCATATTCTGCCCATATCACCCAGCTCTAATACTAAGATGTTCTATAAGCTGGTATAATGCACTTTAACATGCTGCTGCTCCTCTGAAACTGAAGAAGACAGTCTGAGGTTTCACCAGCACGGAGCCAACAGGATGCAACAGCTTCAATTACACTTCTCATGAGTTTACAGAAAAAAACAAAGAAGAAGAAACCTTGATATATAAATATGTTGTTAGTATTGACATAAAGAGGCTAAGCTGCAGCAGTTCACTGTAATATCTTGAGACAGCAGTGCACACACGGTCTGGGAGTAAGTCATGTCTGTACAATAGCTCATTTGTTTTAGAGCGTCACATCAGCGGCTGTCTGCCTCAGGTTGTTTACAGAGGGACGGCTCGCTAGAACAAACCCATCCGTTTATTCCAGTGAAAAAAAAAAAAGTGTGAAATGGCTATGAAACAGCTGAGGATAAACATTGCTCCGAGTCAAGTTTTTATCTGCTAAAGTTATTTCAGCAGCACAGAGGACCTGTAGATGTTTGTGAAAGCGGTAATTTCACAGTGTGATGAGTGATAAACATGATACACACCTAGCTTCGGGGGGGGGGGCGCTGAGCAGCTGGTAAAGCAGACCGCTCCCCTTCTGTCAGATACATTAGCAGTAATGTCTCATTTCAAATTTACTATAAAAAAAAATAAAAAATCATCACCTGAGGTTAAATCAACACTTCTTGTGCTGACTTAGGCTACATGATAACGGGGGGGGGGGGGGACACTCACCTCATTAGACTGTTGGGTTTTTTTTTTGGCCTAAAGCGCTACTCTGGTTATCAAAACATATTCAACTAATGGATTTCCATAATTGCACCAACTGGCACATTTCTGTTTCTTTTTATTTTTTCTACTTCATTTATTATATATTTATCTTTTATTTTGTCTTTTTAATCTATTTTAATCTAGTTTTAACTCTAACTTTTAATAAACCTTTTCCCTTTTTCTCTCTTATTTTACTTACTTATGTAGTTGTTTTATTTATTTACTTATTTTAAATACATTTTTAAACATTTTTTATCATTCTTATTTTCTCTTGTGTGCATTGGTCTCAATTTCTGTCTTTTAATTTGTTCTTTAATCTGTTTTTTTAACCTAGTTTTAGTCCAGCTTGTATTCAACTTAATCTTTTATTTTGTCTTATTAATCTAGTTTTTACTGTAACTTTTAATAAACCCTTTTCTCTTTTCTTTTACTTATTTATTCAATCATTTTATTTATTTACTTACTACTTATTTTATTTTTTTATAATTCTTATTTTCTCTTCTACTTGCTCTGTCTCATTATCAGCTTGTCAATTAATCAGTAAAGCACTTTGAACTTCACTAGTCTGTATAAACGGTGCTATAAATAAAGTTTGATTGATTGATTGATTGATTGATTGATTGATTGAATAATTACTGACCGTTCCTTCAGCCAAAGCGGAGATGACGTTTCCCAGGGACGACAGAGACTTGTTGATGTTCTTAGCTTCATCCAGCACGGCTCCCTCTGCTCCTGTTTTACTGACCTGAACATCAAAGACATAAAGCTCAGTAAAGAACAGACTTTATTTTATTATATATATAAACTATTACAAAAAGGAAACTCCTCTTGTACCTTTTCACTACCAGCCAGATCCACCAGATAGAGTTTGCCGCTGAGCTTCTGTTCTGTCTGAGTGTTTTCCTGTTTGACGTTTATCAGGAAGATACTGTGACTCCTGGAGCTGTGCTCGTTCATGTCTAAAAAAAAAAAAAAAAGGGAGAAAAATAATGATTTGATCAATTTAGTCAAAAAGTAGGGCTGGACAATTCATCAAAAAAATAATCGAAACAGACATTTAGAAACTCTAATTGACTTAATCTTGCTCATGTCAATTAATGGTGGTGTTCACTGTTGCCATGACAGCAAAGGTTGCATATCTTTAAGGAATTTCAAAACTTGTCGCCAGTGATGATTTTAACCCAAACCATGATCTTTACATAGTTCTAATCAAGTAAACTAGACATTAACCACAGCGTCACACCTTAAAACATCTTTATTTTCACTCTCTAAAGATTCTCATGTGTGAGGGCAGCAGTGGAAAATACTAAACTAAAGAAACTGTGAAAATACATCATTGTTCATCAAGGGTGGAGATAATCGTCCATTAATCGTAATCGAGGTTAAAAGTTCAATTAATGGTGATTTAGATTTTTGCCCTATCAAAAAGCATTGGCCTCTAATGCAGAATATATATATGAACAGATAGTGTAATGAGAACAGGATCTTACTTGTAACTGCTACATGTCTGTTAGATTTGCCTTCATCAATTGTATCCATGACTTCCTCTGGACTGCAGACAAACCGCTCAGTACAGCCCTAAAAAAAAGAAAAAAGAAAAAAGGCAGAACATGAAGTGAGATTAATGACCCACACTAACAAGTTTTACCAGGTTGTTTTGACACGTGAAAGGAGGCTAGTTCTCACCTTGACGTAGGGCACTCTGTTTTTGTCTTCATGCACCGACAAATTAGTCTTTGACACTGAAAACAAGAGAAGAAGAATGAGTCGGGGCGTTTCACTTTCCACTCTTCATGCATCATGGCTTATTGTGGATGCACGGCTTTACTCTTTAAAAGCTCTTAATGAGTCAAATTTAAGCTTTTAAAAAGAAGACAGGAGAAATGTTGTTGAGTTTCTTTCTAACTGTTTAAATGATGCTATTTTATCACCCTTGTACTACAGCAAGGGTGTCAAACATGCGGCCCGTGGGCCAGAACTGGCCCGCCAAGAGGTCCAATCGGGCCCAGTTTCCTTCTTCCTTTTTTCCTTCCTTCCGTCTGTCCTTCCTACCTTTCTTCCTCCCTGTCTTCTTTTCCTTCATTCCTTCCTTCCTGTCTTCTATTCCTTCCATCTGTCCTTCCTTCCTTCCTTCCTTCCAGTCTTCTTTTCCTTCCTTCCCTTCCATTTATCTTCCCTTCTTTCCTTCCACCTGTCTTCTCTTCCCTTCCTTCCATCTGTCCTTCCTCCCTTTCTTCCTTCCATCTCGTATTCTCTTCCTTCCATCTGTCCTTCCTTCTTTCCGGTCTTCTTTTCCTTCCCTTCCATCTATCTTCCCTTCTTTCCTTCCATCTGTCTTCTCTTCCCTTTCTTCCTACCTTCCTTCCTTCCTTCCGGTCTTCTCTTCTCTTTCTTCCATCTGTCCTTCCTCCCTTTCTTCCTTCCATCTTTCCTTTCCTTCCTGTATTCTCTTCCTTCTCATCCCTCTTTTCCTTCCGTCCTTCCATCTTTTTAGTGATCTGGCCCACATGAGATCAAATTGTACGTGGTCCTTGAATGAAAGTGAGTTTGACACCTCTGCTCTACAGCAATTCTTCACCATGTTTATATTACTTGCAATAAAGGAACAAATATACTTCTTACTGTGCTACCTTAATATATATGAGACAACTAAAACAATAACAGGATTTCAAGTTCCTGCACTTCATTTTTACACCGACTAATAACAAAGTTGGTGTATTTACAGCTAACACAGATGCTCCTCAACATCTAAGGCTTTTAGCAGCTTGTGCAGTCACGTCTGTTATCACACGTCTGGTACAATTACAGGACGAGGAGAAGGTTACAGTGTTTACTCCACAGTCACAGTCACTTACCGTCCAGAAGGTCCCGGATCTTGTCTAAGTAAATTTCAAAATATGAAACCTGTAATCAGAGAAAAACAATTTGATTATTGGGGATGATCCAGCTGAGAGGTCAGACCAGAGAGACAGATCAGGATGTTTCCAGACATAGATTTTTATCAGCAGAGTCACAAAACAGCAGCACAGTAATATATTATTAAGTAAAAAAAAACACATTAATAATACAAGATGGCATTTCCTAATTATTACAGATAGGTAAGGTAAACAAAACTCACCTAAAAACAAAAGCCATATGTATAATAAAATATAATATAATAGTGTTTTTTATTTTCCGACTCTTTTCTTGAATAATCTAATTTATTTCCAGACAGTCAGACATTTTAGATAATGTTGTAAAAACACTGCAGCAAGTGACGCTCTCACCATTACATGTTTAAACATTTCATTACATCCGTCACTCCCATCGGTACGAGCACAGTGAGAGTAAAAGATCAACGAACATATAATAGGAAGGAAAGGAAGCAAACACGCTGACTCAGAATGACAAACAGAAAACGTGCAAAACTGAAAGTGTGTCGTTTGTTGTGAGTACAAACAGTTTGTGTTTGACATTAGGACACAGAGCCACATATATCACATTTTAAAGCTTATATCTGAACTTAAAATGTGACTCTTGAAGATTAAAGTTATGTCTCTACTCACTTTGATATGAAACTCCAAATTTTCATCCATGGAATAGATGTAGTTGAAGATGTCTTGAACTATCCTGGGGATGATGCCCATCGAATCTGTGTCATGGAGGTTCCCCTGCAAATTGAGAAGAAAATGAATATCATATAACGATGTGGAAGATGAAATAGTATTCAAAAACATGATGCACTCTGGATCATCTGGGAATAAACAGCTGTTGTCAGAAGTCATCCTTTAGGCAAGGCAAGTTTTATTTATATAGCGCATTTCATACACAATGGCAACTCAATGTGCTTTACATAAAACAGAAAAACATGTAATTTGAGAATACTAAAACTAAAACAAACACATGGAAACATTAAAACATACAATCAGCCCCCACACTAATAGAGAGAGAAATAAAATACTAGCATAGAGTATTAAATGTAAGATATATAATATCCTTTACCTCCATGGTGTGTGTTTTGCCAGATGACGTCTGCCCATATGCAAAAATTGTCCCATTGTATCCCTCCAGAACATCTACAAGACACAGCACAGGACTTTAGTGTTGTTTAATGCTTGGATAACATCACCTTCATAGGTCTGATGTGTAAATAAACTGATAAAATATAAAAACAAAGAGATCTCACCTTTTACAATCTTCTGGGCGCAGGCGTTGTAGACTTGTTCCTGTGTTGTATTTGATGCAAACACTCTGTCAAACATGTACGGTTTGCCCTGAAATAAAAGAAGAAGAAGAAGAAGAAGCAGCGGAGTGAGTATTGGCTACGACACACTGAAACCGAACCCATTGTCTTGCAGCCTCTCTGGAAAATGATCATGAGTGACACGTTCAGTAAACAGATCCATCTGTGCTGCTCTGTTTCACCGGCTGACAAACACACAAAAGAGATTCAACGGGAGTTTAACGGCCAGAAATACTCTGCATGTATCTCCAGCAGCGGGAGGTTTAGTTTGTGTTATTATTTTTGGGTATTGTTAGAATTTTAGAAAAAAGGGAATATGCCTCTAAAGCAGGTAAATATTCTGTCATTTGTATATTTTCATTTTTTAAAAAGAGCATTAGCTTGAGATCCGGTTGAAACTTCATCAACTTAAATAAATAAGCAGACATTGATGTTTAAATCCATTTTTAGAAGAATGAGCATTGTCTTCTGTCTACTATAGGGGTGTCAAACATGTGGCCCGTGGGCCAGAACCGGCCCGCCGAGGGGTGCGATCCTGCCCACTTTCCTTTGTGTTCTTTTCCTTCCTTCCATCTATCCTTCCTACTTTCCTTTTTTCCCTTTCGTCTTTCCTTCATTCCTTTCTTACTTCCTTCCATCTGTCCTTCCTCCCTCCATTTCTTCCATCTGTCCGTCCTTCCTTCCTTCCTTTCTTTGTTCGTTCCTTCCTTCCTTCCTTCCTTCTACCATTTCTTCCATCTGTCCTTCTGTCTCTCTTTCCTACCTTTCTTCCCTCTTTCCTTTTGTCTGTCCTTCCTTCCTTCCTTCCTTCCATCTTTTTAATGATCCGGCCCCACATGAGATCAAAATGGTCTGTATGTGGCCCTTGAATGAAAATGAGTTAGACACCCCTGGTCTACTACACTAGTCTTCCCTTCTATTTTTTTAATATGTTGCTTTATGGGTGCTTTTTATTACTGTTCAGTACTAAAGTCAAGGTGTTTTCTTTTAATGTGCTTTATTATTTCATTTGTCTGGGACCTCAGCCTTCATGAAAATGATCAGTCATCTTGAACTTGAACCCAGATCGCTGCGATTATACTCTGTGTGTTCAACGTCTCCACCAACCAGGACGCCTCTAGCTGTCACAATATGAAAATGAGCACCAGCGTCTCTCTCATCCCGTTTGGAGCTCTTCAAAAAATTCTCAGCACGACATTTACATGAACTTAACTCGACCTCGGCTGAGCTTTTTACCGCAGGGAAGCCGAGTCTTGCTTCAAACGAGCGGACTGCGGCTGATTTTTTGACATCCCGTTTGCCGAGTTAGAATCTAGAAACACGATTTAAATGAGATAGCGATCAATAGCTGGATTTAAGAAAGCAACCTCAGGGGAAACAAAAGGAGGGGGGGGTGATGATGCTGGGAGATGATGATGATGCTAGAAGCGATTTTGAGGTTCGAGTGAGATGGCATGTTGTCTTCGGAGGTCTGAAATCCCAGCTGACTCATCCTGTCTCTGTCTCTGATGGGTGTGGTTCTTAATGCGTGTGTGTGTTTGTGTGTGTGTGTGTGTGTGTGTGTGTGTGTGTGTGTGCGCGCGTGTGTGTGTGTGTTAAGACTTTAAGAAGAGGGAAAACACATCGAAATCTGATACTACAGGGTACAAAACATTTATTTTCATTACATCAGCTACTGTCGGGTGCAGTTTAAAAACACCTGTGAAGGCCTCAACTCATGTTTGGGAATGTGGACAAACAGCTCCCGTCGCCTCGGAAACGCTACGTAAAAATAAATAACTCGAGGTGAATCCACACATATGTCACTGGTATTTAAAGCAACACCGGCAGCATTTAAATGAATCATTGTACCACTTCTACTGCAGCTGAGATGTCCTTAATTTGCAACCCCTGGCTCATAATCCCCCCCACCCCCCCAACTGACAGACTGTGTTACATCTAAAAAAACACAGACAGACCCAGCAGCATCTTAAGACGTTGTTAATTCACTCCCAGCTAGTAGCCACATCCTGGAAAATTAACCTTGCCCACTATCTTACCCCTCCAGATGCTGCTCCAGAGTCCTCATCGTTACCTACACTTCTTCTCTCTAATGGGGATTACTTGCCTAAAAACATAATTACAGCTGTTATACAGTATTCAGAAGTCCTCTATCTGGGTTCCCTGCTTCCTGATGGCTTTGTTATGATACTTCGCCCCTCGTGTTGAAGCTCTTCAAAGGAGACAGCAAAGCATCACACAGTCCAAGGTTATATTCTGCAGCATCCACATGATTCTTGTTGAATGATGCATGAAATCTAATTGGATTTGTGTTGCTAGGCAAAATAGGTCACTTATTTGTGGGTAAAATGTGTGTTAAATGTTTCCAGGTTATTATTTACTATTTTACTCATCTTCTTTAATCCCTTTTCTGACTTTTATCTAAAAGTAGCTCAAAGTTGTGTTCTTGCCAAGTCTTTGCCGTGTCACTGTATGCAAATAGGAGATGTGTGTGACGTCGAAAGCACGGCACGAGGGAATGACCTGATCTTTCTTTTTTTCTTTGCACAGGGAAAGGGGAAGTGACAGGGAAGGGAAGGGAAGGGAAGGAAGTAATGGATGCATGAATAATTCACCTGCTGCACGCTCACTCACACTACACTGACAAACCTAGCAGGGCAACAACAAAAAAAAAAAAAAAAAAAAGGAAAAAGCTAGTGCTGTTTCATCTAACTAACTTCATCTTCACCTTCTTTTGCATCATAAAGGCGGGCAGGGCAGGGCAGGCCAAATTTCATCATTTTATTACATTCGAGAACTGTAAAAACACCCTATACACATTTCTTTTAGCCTGTCTTTTCCTAATGTGACCATAAAATACATCTGATAAACATTTGTATATATTCAAATGTACCAATTTTACCTTTGTTTGTTTAAAAATCGGCTTTAAAACATGTTGTATTCATCATATTCTATAAATGATTCTCCTGGACCATAAAATAGTGTGAATGTCTCTTTAATCAAACATTTATTAATGACTGATGAGGGGATTTTATGAATGTGAATTGGTGTAGAGGCTAATTATGAGTCAGCATATAAACAGTATGTGAGGACACTCGTGCTGCTTCATCTGGAAACTTAATCTTCACCTTTTTTTTTTCCCTCCAGCAAAAACGGAGGCAGACAGAGGCTTAAAAAGTGAGCCAAAGCCGAGTTGGTGAGTCTCTGTGAATATCTGAGAGCGTCATAGCGTCACCGAGGCCTGTGAAGCTGTGTGCCAGGAGTCTTTTATAAAAAAAAAAAAAAAAAAAAGGCAGTAGCTGAGCGATGAGAAGCAGCCCTAACACAAAGTCCACACCCTTAGATTGTTGTAAAATGGATAAAAATAAGAGTTAAAGTGAATGACAGTGAGTGAGTGAGTCGGTCATCCTGTATCCTGGATAAGAGCATCTACAAAACAAAGTACATCACCATAATAATTACCCCCCCCCCCCTCCTCCTCCTCCTCCCCATCCGGTGAGATCGCCCCAGCGCCTGACCAACTGCCTGCTGTGATTGGTCGAACAGCTGGTTACCAGGAGAGAAAACACAGGGGGATTACCCGGCGAGGCCTGTGCTACCACCACCGCCACCCGTGCCGCCGCTGCTGCCACTCACTCAATCACTCCTGTTGCTTATGGGCACAGTGTGGAAGTGAGTGAGTGTCAAAAAAAAAAAAAAAAAAAAAAAAGCAGATGCACCCAGCAGAGAGAGAGAGAGAGAGAGGAGCAGAGGCTAGTGGGGCTCTGGACTGCAACACTTGCGTCTTTCACAATGTGTGTGTGCTGGTATTTTGGCACTATGACTGGCACTCTGAGCTGGTCTGGACTGGGATGGGCCGGGGCCGGGGCCGAGGCTGCACCATGCCTGACGGGCACAGACAGGACAACACGCTCGCCAATAGATTATAAAAACAAGGCTTGAAGTCAGGATGGACAGTTTCAGTCAGTTTATTTATCATTCATGTCCTCTGAATCATCAGGCTCCTAACAGGTTTTTTATATATTGGCATTTTAGTGATTCTTTTAATCCTGATCAGTTAGTCTTGTGAGCACCTGCCCATGTCTGTTTGTGGTGTTTTAACTGTCTGCTGTCACTGAAGTTTGTATGTATCTGTTTGAATGTTGTGATGCCGTCTCCTGAAACTGCAAACCAAATCTACCTTGGGGTATTAATGAAGTTACCTTGACCTTGAAGTCACCACGGTAGAAAATGAATAGTGTTAGAAGTTAACCCTTAAACAGGCAGCGTGCACCTAGAGATACATGGGTCAATGACGTGATGTAACCCAGTGTCAATTGGTGTAACCAGTATTTCTTCATAAAAATCTGATCATATATACAGGAAAATAGATGTAGAATATAAATAATAAATCTTTAGCAAAGCAAGGCTAGGATATGTCCTGCTCAATATTAGTTACACCATTTGACATTTTCAGGAGCATTCAGTCTTACTTTTGGTTTAAAAAATGGTGCCAATGTTATTTCAAATGTACATTTTAACAAACATAATGCTGCTTTTACTTCGGTGCAAATGAGATAACTACTAACAACAAAGTACATAAAAAGAATAGTTTCCACATCTTATTTTCCACTCCTACCTGTTTCAGGGTTAAACTCCAAAAAAATAAAGATATGTACTCAGCAAAAACATACAACTTTGTAGATGTGAAAAAAACAGTTTCTATTGCCTTGTAAACTCTTTAAGAGCTGTCTTTTCATTGGTCGGTGTACTGCGAGGGCATCAAAGTCCACAAAGAGCGTGATCGTTTGCCACAAAGAGAACCTTAATGTTTAACCACGTTTCATTGTGAACGACACGCCATTGGCTTCGGCTTGTTTAACATGTACATGAACACAGTCTCGCTTTCTTAATGACTCCAGTCGCATTGTGAGGCCGACCCAACCCTTTTCCGTCTAAGAGTGATTTTTTAATCCCGCTATAGTTTCAATTGTGTAAACAGTGACTCTTAAAAAGATATGTGTGTGCGCCAGCCAATGATGACAAAGCATCAAGTGCACATCGCTTATAAAAAGCTAAGACCTAAGGGCAAATTCTCCGTCGCCCTATTACAGTGGCGCTTACATGGCATTAGTGAAAAGGCATTTCCTTCTTTTGTGTGCATGAAAACTGTGCCTATATACTATTATCCTTATCAAGTGCCAGAGGGCTGTGTGTGTGTGTGTGTGTGTGTGTGTGTGTGTGTGTGTGTGTGTGTGTGTGTGACTAAAGGGCTAATTACACTAAAGACAACAAACTTTAGATGGATCCCATTGTGAAAGTCCTGATTAAAAGACGATAATAACCCCTCACTTTACATTGAGTTGAACATATAGTGATATTAAGACTGTGAAGTGAGTGAGTGTCCAGTTACTGAAGGTAGAGGACATCTGACCTGCATGCAATTTGACATTTCTGTGCATGTTATTGATATCATTTGGATGTGTCCTACTCTTTAATTGGACCATGTGTTAATTATGTAATAGATATAATCATTTCTACATGGGTCAACAGAGAAAAGGTTGTACGTAAAGCCAAAGGTTGCTGTCTTATGGCTGGATCCCATTGTGAACGCCCTAATTAAAATAATTTGAAACTTTAATTGAACATGTGGTGTTATTACGCATGTAAAACTATCCACTGAACCTGCATAAGCAATGTGACATTTCTGTGCATGCTATTGACATTATTATTTGTCCTATTCTTTTAATTAAATCATATTTATTCAAGTCATTTCTATTTGGGTCTGCACAGAAAAAGATTGATCATGTGTTCATGCTGCTGGTCACATGTAATTAAAGCCAAAGTTGGTTGTCTTTAAATATCTTTTAGCGTATAAAAGACAACAAACTTTTGGCTAGATCTCATAATGAACATCCTATTTAAATATTATAAATGTTATTAAGCATGTAGACTATCCACTGAACCTGCATAAGCAATTTGACATTCCTATGGATATCATTGATATTATTTTGAAGTGTCCAATTCTTTCATCGAAGCAAATGTTTCATTCTATATTAGCTTGAGTCATTTCTACTTGGGTCTACACAGAAAAGCCATGGGTTGTTGTCTTTTGACAGGATCCCATAGTGACCCATCCTAACTAAAATCATTGGTGTTATTAACCCTCTAAACTATCCACTGAACCTGCACAGGCAATTTGACATGTCTATGGAAGTCATTGGTATTATTTTGAAGTGTCCTATTCTTAAATCAAAGCATATATTTTTGAGTCATTTCTATTTGGGTCTGGACAGAAAAAGGTTGATCATGTGCCCATGCTGCTGGTCACATGTAATTAAAGCCAAAGGTTATTGTCTTTTGGCAGGATCCCATTATAAACATCCTAACTAAAAATCACTTGAAACTTTAATTGAACATGTAGTGTTATTAAGCATGTCAACTATCCACTGAACTTGCATTGACACTGAATTTGACATTTCTATGCATGTCATTGACATTAGTGTCCTATTCTTAAATTAAAGCATATTGTTTCAAGTCATTTCTACTTGGGTCTACACAGAAAAGGGGTTGATCATGTATGTCCAGCTGGTCAGATAGCTAATATTACCTCTAATTAAGCAGCAGCAGTATTATAAACTAGCCCAGCTAACCAAGGCCAGGCTAATCTGTCACCTACCAGCTGGCCTGTGTGTAGCCTCCTCCTCTGTTAGCACTCAATCAAAGCTGGCTTACACCCTTTTTTATGCTGACTCGGAACTAATCATAACTTAATACCTTTATCTTAAACACATGCACTGCCACGTATTAAACATCATCAGTGATAATAAACTAGTTAACATTATATAGATATGGGAGAGATACGGAGGTGATATGATATTATCCACCTGTGTGTGTGTCAGTGTTTGTGTGTGTGTGTGGCTTTGTTGAATGACAGAGCAGCAGCACTAGCTAGTTAATTGGTGATATTAACACGGTGAAAAGGGTTAAAATGTTAAAGTTACACCTGCTGTCGACTTGTGCACTACGTAGGATTTTAATTAAGTAGATTTTAAGGTGTTTGTGTGTCACGAACAGGTCAGGCGTCGGCTAACTATGCTAAGCTAAGGTTGCTAACTCACCGTGTTAAAGCTATGAGACAATCAAACATGGCGTCCTGAGGGCCCCAGTCATTAAACCACAGGGAAGGAGGGGAGGCTAGCTAACGCCCTTCAATGAGATAAAATATTTAATATAACTCACCGCGATTACGACAGTGTCCTCCGCTTGAAATTTGGGTATGTATCTGTCTCCTCTGGTCACCTCGGAGCTGTTAAGTGGCCTGAAACGACACATCACTTTGATGGTGCACTCCGCCGGGTCGGCCATCTTCCACCGTTTTTCACGAACAGCAAAGATTCAACAATTAAATGCTATAAAACAAGACTTATCCTGGATCCTGTGTGGTGTTGTTTGAAGAGGAGGGGGGCAAAAAAAGAAAGAGAGGAGCCCAAAGCCCCTCACTCCCGCTGTCTTAAAGTTGTTTTGTTTTTTTTAATCCTTGTTTTTGCTCTTCATTCACTTCCTCGGTTAGGAAGCCATGATACCGGCGGATCAGCGGCTGTGTGTCCACCTCACTCACTCACTCACTCACCCCTCCTTCCTCCCTCCTCCTCTTCCTCCTCCTCCTCCCGTTGCTGTGTGTGTGTGTGTGGGGATGTGGATCACCATGACGTCACCCCGCCTCAGTCAGTGTGTGTTTCAGTGTGTGTTTCAGTGTGTGTTTGTGTGTTTGTGTGTTTGAGTGTGTGTGTGTGTGTGTTATTGTAATGAAATCCTCAAATAATCTGTGGTGGATAGACACAAAAAAATGCCAGCCTGCAGTGTGGTTGTTGTGAAAGAGAGAAAAAGAGAGAGAAAGTAACTAAACACTGGCTATGTATTCTTATTTTTTTTTTTATTATTATTTTTTTTTGTAAAATTGCCCATGCCAGACTTTTGACTTGTAACATAAAATATCTTTATTTTTTAAGATAAGATAAGTCTCACGATGGAGAAATCTGCATTGTCACAGCAGCACGTGGACAGTAAATATAATATAAAAAGCAGCAATAACAAAATAATAAAGAATAAGTACAAAATAAACCCAATAAGAACAATAATAGTAAGAAATATGCAGTAAAATAATCTTGACATTATTTACAAGATTTACAAGAGTAATATTGGTATTGAGTGGTAATATACCAGATACTCTTATTGCACAGATTAAAGTGAAATAAATATGTAGCCTATATTATATGAATATTGCACACAATTGAAATTAGTATTGTGCGTATACATGAAATATTAATATTGCAGAGATTATATTCCAAAATCTACATGAATACATTTTCAAATGAGAGATAAATGTTGCTTTTTAAGAAATGATCTCCCTTATAATGAAAATATGAAAAACAACTGAAGTTAGATTTTTGGTGCTTAATGGGAACACTTATCCTAACAACCGAACTGTTGCCAAATGCAATCAGTTACATTGCTTTGATGAAGTAATTGAAATAGTTACATTACTTATTACATTTTAATTATGGTAACTAGTAATCGGTGCGTGTGTGTGTGTGTGTGTGTGTGTGAAGACAGATTTTTAGATATTGTACTTAAAAGAAAAAATGGCACATATATTAATGTTCCTTGTGTCAAATCATTTCAGAATGAGTAGGTTTTGTAATCTGGGACAATATTTTTTAGGTTTAGAAATACTTTGATTGATACAAAGCAGCGTTATCTGCCAAAACTTTCTGAAATGTTCATACCCTCCTCACCCCTCCTCCTGCTGCTGTGGATGTGGATCACCATGACGTCACCCCGCCGCTCCTCTCCCCACCCCTCTGTGTGTGTGTGTGTGTGTGTGTGTGTGTGTGTGTGTGTGTGTGTGTGTGTGTGTGTGTGTGTGTTATTGTAATGAAATCCTCAAATAATCTATGTTGGATAGACACAAAAAATGCCAGCCTGTAGTGTGAAAGAGAGAGAGAGAGAGAGAGAGGGAGAGAGAGAGAGAGAGAGAGAGAGAGAGAGAGAGAGAGAGAGAGAGAGAGAGAGGGAAAGTAACTAAACATTGTTATTATATTGTTGTTGGAGGGAGAGTAACTAGCTATATTAATTTTTTAAATACAAAATAAAATGTAACTGTAATCCGTTCCAAAAAAATGTGAAAATGTAATTTCAAATAACATAAAACCAACAAAAATACAAACAATACAAATGTACATTTTCACAATTCTGATGCTACTCTTAAGACAATTTTTTTATATAATCAATTTTTTTATTATTCATATATTTCTAATTTACCCCCAGTATTCCTTCTATTAACTCTGTAGCCCCTGGCAAAGTAAGCCGGGGCAGTATGTAGAGTAAAAAAAACAAATAAACAAATCAAATTTTAAAGATATGTTTGAATTGCTCATATTGCCAACTCTTACTGGTCACTGACCTATATATTGCTGCCTTTAATTCTTTGACAACAATATATACATATATATATATATATATATATATTTTTTTTTTTTTTTTTTTTTTTTTAAATAAACCATGATGTGGACCTTATTTGGAGCACACATGGGCTTAAATAGAGTTACAGGGCTGGCTGAATGATAAAGAGAAAAATCAAATATCACAATATTTTTGGACAAATACCTCGATGATGATATCACAACGATATTGTTGGGATGACTTTAACAAAATACTTACACAATGAGATTTTTGATGAATAATAATCAGTAATGTGGATAAAGGCAAATAATAGAACAACTAGAACAGTTCAGAAAATGACATAAATTTACTGTAATGCAGCCTTTAAAAACAGGAAAAGACAACACTTCTGCTTTATCACAATATTATCCAAATTCAAAGATGATATCTAGTCTCATATCACAATATCGATATAATATCGATATACTGTATATTCCGTTACAGTGAGCTACTGAGAAAAAAAGAGTGATTAAATGAAATTATAGTTATTTATGAAAATGTTGATGGTTAGAAAGAGGGTTACATCTGAAGTCAAGGGGGGGGGGGGGGTTCATCACTTTTTAATATTTAACTTACATATATTGCTTTATATTACACGTTACATTTTACATTACATTGCATATATTAACTTTTTTTATGGACCCAGCATAAAATTTCCGCTTTTAATCCATTTTGAGAGAATATATTAGAGGATTATGGCAAAAATGTCTAAGTGGTGTAACCATAAAAACTTTGTACTAAATCATTTTAATGCTTAAAAACACTAAATTCTCAATAAAACACCATATCAACTAGATTGGCATGATCTTGCATTATAACTTTTTATATTAAATAAAGGTAATGGAATACTATCGTTTATTTTATCTAATTATAATGGCTTTATTTAATGCAAAGCCACCATTTAAAAAAAAACAATTAACATAAAACTCCTTGAAGTCTTGAACCACAGTAAATTAAATGGCAACTATTTTGATAGTTGATTACTTGTTCCAGTCATTATTATTCAAGCAAAACATGAATGGGTTCCAGCTTCTCAAATACAAGAATTTGCTGGTTTATATCACTCTGAAAATTATTGTAGAAAATATTTATCAAAAAATAGATTGGAATATCTGCTTTGGGCTAATTACTTTGCAAAATTGCCAAATATTTGATTTGGAATAAAAACTTCAATTTGAAAGATTGGTTCAATGTGAGTCCGTAAATATTTGCCCTGCCTTCTCTTCTTCCATGTATTACCCCATAGACCTATTTTCTAACCGTCTGTGGTTAAAACCCATAAAACTAATTTGTACCTAAAATCCCAGAGTTTTCCAGGAAGCCAAATATGTTATGTGAATGAAATGAAACACAAGACAACTCAAATTTTCCATTTGACTCGCAGCCATAAAAAAAAAAAAAAACTTATTATTATTTTTTTTAAATATTTCATTTGATATAAGTGTGATAAAGCTTAATTGGAGCACTGGGTTAAACTAACAGAGGGTATAATGTCACACAGTGTGGAAGATGTTTCATCTCAGCTGCTTTAATGGAAATATTATGAACACTTATGCTATTGTTATACCCCAAAAGAGGACATTACTGCAGCCTGTGACTCAGCTGTCTTTTACGAGCGTGTGCTGTGGGAGCTGCAGCTGTGAGACCTCCTCCTAAATAAAAATGCATCATGTCTGACCTCATTCAACAGATGCCATAATGGAGCAAAGCCATGGAAAACACTAGTCGCTGAACACATTTTCTAGCCACTCCCTGGAACAGTGAAGGATATCCTTTTACAAGTTACAGTGCATAGCTAATACAAAATACCAGTTCTTCTGGCCCTGTTGTGTGCTCACTGTGGGAGTGAAAGGGCGTGGCGCTGCCGTGTGAGCTAACAGGGTAACTAACTTGTTGTCTTTTGAGCGACAAGTCTCCAAAGACCACATTGTTTGCTATTCATCCTCAAGGGACTAGCAGAATAAAAGCAGGTTATTCAGTAATATGAGCTGCTTTCCTGTTCTTTCTTTATACATTCTGCTATTTTTCTTTAATATAATAAGAAAGCAGACTTAAGTGATACTTTATATGAGTTATTTATTTGAAAACCCCTCACCCCTCCCTCCCCATCCTGCTATGTACCAATGGACTCAGCATCCAGCTAAGCCTATTAGTTGACAGCTGTGTCTTGGTTATTACAGTCTTGTGTGGTGTGTGGATTTACATTCATCATTAATCCATTAGGCTGCAGGCATTGATGTGTTTGGACAAGAAAATGCATGAATTCAAAGTACAAGTCAAAAGTTTGGACACATTTTCTAATTGAAGTGTGTCCAAACTTTTGACTGCTATACTGTAGTGTGTCTTTAATGCCTGATTAGTGCTTACAAATGACTTAGGCTGCGTTCACACTGCAGGCAAATCTGATTCAAATCTGATTCCTTCTCAAATCTGATTTTTAGGCCTGACTGTCCACACTGTTTTTAGTAAGTGTCCAAATCGGATTTGACCAATCTGACAGGTTGCTGTGGCAACGTCGTCAGAGCGGAGGCATCAGATTCTAGCGTGTATTGTGTGATGTCATATAATTGCGACAGCGACAGCAACAACAAACCCTCGAGCTTTGCTTGAACCGAGCCATCTCCCCAAAGATTAAGAATATGGTTTGGTCCTCTGTCCATGGACTGATGTTTTCGATGTCCTCCGTTGCCTCCAGTGATATCACCTAGCAACAACAACTGGAATAAGCGTGGGTCTGGTGTCGCATAGAGTGACGTAGCGTAGAGACGTAGAGAGACGTCACGTACAGTCAAATTCGATATGAGTGTTTGGAGCTGTTCAGACTCAGACACATCTCCCAAAGGTGGTTTCAATCTGGTTTGCAAAAATCGGATTTCATGTGATTTATGACTGTTCAGACTTCATAAGAGCATCTGGTTCCAATCTAGATGAGCTAAAAATCGGATTTTGGCTTGCAGTGTGAACGCGGCCTAAATGATATTTCCATGTCATTCATATTATTTTCACTGTGCTATCCATGTAGGGAAACAACACCATTCAATATGTAAAATACAAAATCTCTCAAAAAGTCATGCAATTAATAAAAGATATTAGAGATAAATATGTAAAATAGATCATTTGTGAAGCTGGTGATTCAGTGTTTTCCCATTTTCAACAGTGAAGGTGCTTATATGAGGATGGATAGCAATGAAGTACAAACTTAAGGGGATTATAAAAGTTTAACTGCAAATTATTTATACTGCATGGTGTACAGTTTTAGTTGGCCCTCAGTTACATTCATTCCTACTCTCTTCTGTTTGCAGACTCATGAAACATTGAGTGGTGTAATCCATCAAGTCTGCATTCATTTTTGTGAGTTGATTTAAAAGGTCAACATTGCATTACATCACAAAAGTAATCAAACTTTAACAAAGAATTTAAAATGAAATCAAACTTGACATGAGAGAGTGGTGGATAACATCGCTCAGGCAAGTCTATAGGATCGTATAATTGATTTTCATATGGTGCATACATTTAAAGGAACTAGTACCTATAACAGTAGGAAAAAAAGTACATTCAAATTTAACACAGTAGACGCCATGCAAAGTATGAGCTTTGAAATACATAGATTAAAACATGCAAAACCACTGGTGTCACTTGCAATACATCTATTGAACTTCATGGAGCTTCGTATGCAACTCAAAGTCTTTATGTTATGATTAGATTTCAATTCATAGATCCATTAAAAAGCTCTGTTATTCAAATTCAGCTGCAGCATGGACTTCATTTAATTGCTCAGGGTAAGTGTGGCAAGAAAGTAAATAACCCGTCTTGTATTTATTGGATATAAATAGAAAACTGGTGCAAATGTCCCATCATACATATAAACTGAAGGGTATCCACAATTATTTAATGTAATGATTAACCCTTGTGTCGTCCTCCCGGGTCAAATTGACCCCGTCTGTTTTGACTGTTCCTTCCTCCCTTCCTTCCTTCCTTTCCTCCCTCCTTTCCTTCCTTCTTCTTCCCTTCCTCCCCTCCTTCCTCCTTCCTTTCCTTCCTTTTTCCTCCCTTCCATCCTTCCTTCTTCCTCCCTTCCTTCCTTGACTCGAGGACAACAGGAGGGTTAAAAGCTTACATAGTATATCACACTTTAAGCAATTTGACTCTACAGGTCTGCTGCATAACTATGATGAAGACACTCTCAGCTGGACACTGGTTTCCCTCCATTTCCCTTCTCTTCCTGGATCTTCAGCAGGATGACAGCAGATGGACAAATGTTGGATCCAGGAAAGAACAAGTTGAAGGAGTAAAGCTTTAACATGAACATGAAGACCTCTGGGTGACTTTCTTGATGTTGAACTTTAAAAAAGGTGGTGGTGAGGCATTGTATAATGACTGTGAGCACCAAAGGATTTGTCTAATGATAAATATATATATAGCTTTTGGTTCACTTCAGTTTCTTAAAGGACCATATGTTAAAATACACTTAATATAGACTGATATAACTAATGCATTTTGCCCTTAATTACAGGTTTATTTCCATCTTGCAAGGTACTGAAACTAGATGAAGACAGTAATCCAAAAACCAGACAGCTCGTTTTAAGGTCTAATGCCTCTCCAAGGAGGCATAAAACTGTTGTTGAAAACCCTGACCTGCCTGAAGGTGGCTTCTGGCTGACACAGCTGTTCTGTCCACAGTGGCACCACAGTAAGAGAGAGGAGAGTGTGTGCAGAAGCAGTCGATGATCCTGAGGTGCTTGTAATGAATGAGGTAGAGGATAAAGGAAATCAAATGAAAATAAAAGTGCATTTTATAACATTTTCATCACTAATGGGTCAATATTTATGGAGACAACTGACACATTATTTAACCCTTCTGTTGTCCTCGAGTCAAGGAAGGAAGGAAGGAAGAAAGGAAGGAAGGAAGAAAGGGAGGAAGGAAGGAAGGGGGGAAGGAAGAAGGAAGGAAAGGAGGAAGGAAGAATGGAAGGGAGGGAGAAAGAAAGAAGGAAAGGAAGGAAGGAAAGATGGAAGGGAGGAAGAAGGAAGGAAGGATGGAAGAGAGGAAACTGGAAGGAGAGGAGGAAGAAAAGAGGGAAGGAAGGAAGGAAGGAAAGGAGGGAGGGAGAAAAAAAGGAAGAGAGGAGGGTAGGACGGAGGAAGGAAGGAAAGAAGGACAGAGGAAAGAAGGAACAGGTTAAGGAAAGGAAGGAAGGAACGAATGAACGAAGGAAGGAAGGAACAGTCAAAACAGACAGGGTCAATTTGACCCGGGGAGGACGACACAAGGGTTAACACATAATTGTCAAATATAATGCTGAACCAATGAGCAAACAGGAGAAACCAAACCAAAACGTTTGAATTCAGCTTGTATGTAATGTATTTGAGTTATTGAAAAGATGTGAGGCACTCAGGAGGGTAATAAGTACTTGCCCTTGCCTTAATGGCTGAAAAGTGCATGTTTTTAACTATGAAAGTAGCCATGAAGTATTAAAGGCTTTTTAAATTTATTACCCTCTTAAGTGCCTCACATCTTTTCAATAACTCTACACTAGAAAAGAATCCCAAACCAAAGAGCATCATTAGGATACCTTTCTACACCCAAGCAGCACTATATGTTGTTTTATTTAATAAATATTTAATTTTTATTGTCATGAAATTTTCTATAGATGTCCATGGTCACTAGAGGATGATTACTAGACCTTTTCTTCTGGGACTTGACATTTCTAAACAAGACATGACAAGAATCTGATGGGTTAGAGAGTACACTGTAAGAAGAAAAGAAAATGGAAGCGGAAATAAAATTAATTAAGTAAATCTGATCTTCAGTGTGTACATATTGGAAGAGAAGAGGCTCTTTTATTTTTTATCTGTTTCTTCTTCTTTTTCCTCATAAATCTGACCTTGGACTGAGATGAATGAAATATTTCAATTGGTAGCACATTCAAAATGGTCAAGTAATGTTTTTTCCTTCCTTCCTTCCTTCCTTCCTTCCTTCCTTCCTTCCTTCCTTCCTTCCTTCCTTCCTTCCTTGCATCCTTCCTTCCTTCCTTCCTTCCTTCCTCTTTTCATCCTTACTAATTTCCTTACTCCTTTCCTTCCTCCCTTCCTTCTCTCCTAAATTCCTTCCTCTTTTCGTCCTTACTCCTTTCCTTCCTTCCTTCCTTCCTTCTGTCCTTCCTTGACCTGAGGACAACAGGAGGGTTAACAAAATACCTCTTTAAGGCCTCTTCTGTGTTTTGCCAAACCAAAATCTTAAAACCAGAATGACTGGCTTTGTATTGAAAACTATCTCTGGCTCTGAGATGACTTTTTATTCAAATTAGGAAAAGACACATAATAAAAGCAGCACAGATCAGTTTTGGGATCATCACAGAAACACACAATGGAAGAAGTTCCTGATCTTGACATGAAGAGAGGAAGAAGGAGACGAGAGAATCAGAGAGGGGATGAAGACAGAGGACAGTGGGCCAGTAAAAGAGAATATATTCTAGTTGTTGCAGGAAATGTGGTCGGCTTGGGCAACGTTTGGAGATTTCCTTACCTCTGCTACAAGAATGGAGGAGGTAAATCATGTTTTGAATTCAGTAAAGAGTTAATTGCACTAAATTAATCTGTAATTTCCATGATCATACATATCTGTATTTCTATAGGTGCCTTTCTGGTGCCATATGGTGTGTTAGCTGTGGTGGTTGGGATACCTCTGTTCCTACTGGAGAGTGCAGTCGGTCAATACACCCAGGAAGGATTCATCACCTGTTGGAGGAAACTGTGTCCACTGGCACAAGGTGAGTTGATTTATGTTGAGATAAAAATGTGACAATCAACAGATGATGAAAACATATTGAACTTTGTACATGAAACGATAAGGAATCAATTTGTTTGTCTAAAATCAAAGATATAGATCTAAGGATATGTAACTATTTTTTGTTATTGCTTGTTTTTCTGTGTTTTAGGAATTGGATATGGACATTTTGTGTTGAAGCTTTATGACTTCATCTACATTTTAATCCAAGTCTGGGCTCTCTTCTACCTGGTGTTCTCATTCAGGTCCCAGCTCCCCTGGGCCACCTGTGATAACACCTGGAATACAGGTAAATGTTTGACTGTGGTTTACTTATAATTATGTAAAACCATTAGAAAAACAGTGCATTATAATAGTCAATATGAGGTTGAATAAAATGATTTAATGGGATGAAACAGTAAATGAGGACACACTGTCACTGATAAAAATAAAAATAGAGGGTTACATATTTTTGGCAAACATATCCTGTTCTTCTGTCTACATCTACAAGTTTAGAGAGGAGAGATTAGTTGCAATTAAATAACAATATAAAAAGAGGAAAGTGATTAAGACCATAATTGGTGATGACAGTGGACCAATAGTACAGTAAAAAAAAAATTACAAACATTCGTGGAAAGTTTTGTACTTGCTGAACTCTCTGAAAAGAGTAGCAACTTGCATGAATAATAATAAGAAAAAACATTTATCATTCTCATTTGTTTGTTCTCTAAACCAGCGAACTGTATGGGCCTTCAGATTTCGGATTCTGTGTCGACAAATCTGACGTCAAATCAGACCATGTTGACCAACACCACCTCTGCTGCCACTGAGTTCTGGGAGTGAGTCTAAGTACCTGTTCTTTGAATGTTCCTTTAAAGTTGCTTAAGGTTTGTGAAATGACCTGTGATTGAAGTTTGATGATGTGTGTTTGAAACTTGGGCTGTGAAGTATGAAAGATGTGAAAATACAAATAGGCAAGTAGATTCTGCTGAAAGATGCTCATCTTCTGGGTCTGACAAGTGAAGCCAATGTGGAAGTGACTTATTTTCTCCACTGGCTCCAAAAAGAAGCCAGATTGCATTGAGGTCTATGGGAAAATGACCCTACTTCATTTATTGCAGTTCCTTTAATTCGATGGTCTCAATCAATATTTTCAAATCCTCCTGAAATACTCATTTAATGTAAAGTAGATGATAGAGCAGCCAAGGCTTTAGGGTCTGGCTAGATTGCGATGGACTAGTTGCTACCGTACTGTTAAGTAGATTTTGTTTTAATGGTTTTAAGCCTGTTTTCTGCAACAACAAAAAAAGAGCTGGCATTAGCATTATCACAGTTAACCATACACTGTAAATGCACTGTGTTAACAAAGGTGGCAGCTAGTCTAAGGTTTAGCTCCATCCTCTCGTCCAAATATGGTCACTTCTGGCTCCAAAAGTGCAAGGTGGTGACGGTCAAAATGCAAAACTCAACAAAATGGTATCTACTGATTTATTAACATCTCTTTCACAATGCAAGTCTATGTGAAAAAATAATTTTAGACCCAAACCAATAGATGTCAGTGGCTACATCTATTATTTTCGCAGTCTATTGCATTATGGGAAATGTAGGCTTCATGGTTTTTGTGCTATGATTTTCACCTCTCTTTTTTGCAATGTCTTTTCAGCTTTATAAATCTGCAGAAATAAATCACAAATGTGCACATGACCTTCACTTTTTGTCTGTTTGCCACCAGCCAGTGTATTAAACAGTGTCACATTATTATAATGTGTAATTCCTCCTCTCCTCAGACGGAGGATGCTGGCCATGTCTGCAGGCATCGAGGACCTGGGTAGTGTGAGATGGGAGCTGGTTTTGTGTCTTCTGGCCTGCTGGGTGTTCACATACTTCAGTATCTGGAAAAGTGTCAGATCCTCTGCAAAGGTGAGTTGATATTTCATCCTAACCCTAACCCTAACCCATCTTCTTTTATCCTTATTTTATCATGTTTCATAGGTTTAAATTATAATTATTATTACTAGTTTAGCATATTTATGCTGTACCCTTTTGTTAAAGACTTTGTAACTCTGTTAAGACAAGTGCTTATTTACAGTAAGTACAATTATTATTATCAATAGTGATTCAGTTATGATAAAAAATAGTTAAAATTATGTTTTTTTAGGTGGCGTACTTCACTGCCACCTTCCCCTACGTGATGCTCCTGATACTACTCATCAGAGGATTGACTTTACCTGGAGCTTGGGATGGGATCTACTACTACCTGTATCCAGATTTGAAAGGCCTGGCTAACCTAGAGGTTTATATTTTTAGTTTATATTTATACCATGTACAATACATTGAGTTATTTAAGGTCATGTGAGAGAAAGACTGTCCAGACTGGTTTGTAATCCACCAGTGACAGCTTTTATTTCTAAGTTGTGTGTCCAATTGGATTTTCTGGATCCAGTTCAAGAGTTTACTGAGACATTTTAATGTTCATCCAATTAGTTCATGTATGTATTTGAATCTATGACGAGAGCTTGACTACAGGAGACGTCAGGCTAGATGACTATTGATGTCATCCAGGTGATGCTTTGTTGCCTGCAGGGCAGATGCAAATGGAGCTCACTTTAGAAACAGAGTCACTAGAGAATGAACTGGATGTGTTACTTTTATTCAGTATGCAGAACTCTCCACCATGTATGTATTATATTTATTTGTTACATTACAGGTCTGGATAGAGGCAGGATCTCAAATATGCTTCTCCTACAGTCTGACCATAGGAACTCTCAATGTTTTGAGCAGCTATAATGACTACAAGAACAACTGCTACAAGTAAGCATAAGCTGCAAAACACAATAAGTTTTATAAGAGCATTTTAACTCATCTGTGTCTGATTTTTAAATAAGTGAAAGTAGAAGTTAGAGTTAAATATCAAACATAGAAATAACGTCTCAAAAAGCACTGAGTGGTCATAATGACTGGAAAAGCGCTATGTAACTGCAGTCCATTTACCATTTAACTTCTTTTCACATCACTATTCATATAACTATCAAACCAATTCAAATGTCTGATGCTTGACAAGGAGTTCTGTCTCATTGCGACCTCTAGGGACTGTTTTTGGCTCTGTCTGCTGAACAGTGGGACCAGTTTTGTTGCTGGATTTGTCGTCTTCTCTGTACTTGGATTCATGGCTCAGCAACAGGGCGTTACTGTCGACGCTGTGGCCGAGTCTGGTACATTCAAAGATTTTTTAAATCACCTTTCAGTTCAACACTATAGTCTCCCAAGATTTCAAATCACAGCCTCAAGGTTATGCACTCCTTGGTTTGGTTTGTTTAGAAATGGCTTCAAAGACAAAAACTACATACTGTAGATCATTTCTGTTTTGGTCCGCAGCAGGAAATAAATTGTTAAGATGTAGCATAGAGACTTTGGTACGGTTCGGTTTCACATACACATATTTCTAAACGAACCAAAATACATAATAGTTGAGCTGGCTACTGCTCATAGGTCACTTTGGTTTGGTATAGATAAATTCATCACTTTCGATCTTGGCTCTGGTCCTCACATATTACATCGTTTGCATTAGTGATTTTCAATCAATCAATCAATCAATAAATCTTTATTTGTATAGCGCCAAATCACAACAAAGTTATCACAAGGCACTTTACACATAGAGCAGGTTCTAAACCGAACTCTTCAGGCTTTAACTTTAAAGAGACCCAACATTCCCACATGAGCAACAGTGGCAAGAAAAAACTTAACTTTAACAGGAAGAAACCTCAGAACCAGACTCAGAGATGGCAAAAGTACTAACATTTTGTATGTAAGTAGAAGTACTGATACTTGTATAAAAAATAAAACTTAAAAACCATACATTTTTACATTTTTTGATAACTCGGCACACAAAATAGGATAGTTTTCCTCTTTCATTAACAACCTGCACAGAAAAAAATCACTGGACACAGTCTAGTTTTGTTGCAAGCCAAATTTCAGACAGAATATATATCACTATATGAGATATAAAATATATATATTAGGGCATTTATCGTGATGAGATTAAGGGCCGAGCATAATTCATTATTCGCTCCTCACTGACTGTCACAGATTGTCGTTAAGATCGACCTCTGTAAACTGTGCACAGTGGACTAGGAGTCTTCTTCCTGCTGTCTTCTTACTGCACTGTCTGAACACACTGATGGGACTTTCTTTGTTAGTAGAGGATTCTGATATGAGCAACCGCCCAGGGCTAAAAATGAGATTGCTGTTTCTAAACAAATTAACGTGATGAAACATGTCACCCAGTGCAGTGGTGTGGCTCAGTTACATGCTTTTAGTAGTTTTTGGAAAAGAACGCAGGTCTCGACCACAGAGGAATAGGATAGATTAGGCTTTTGGTACACACACAACACATCTGCACATAAGATTTGCTGACAATATATGAAATGTAGAAAATTGTCAGCCTTATCTTTTAAAGATATTGAAATGATATTATTATGTGTTCAATGATGAAATCCAGCTACAGAAATAATATACTTTCCACCTTGCCTATTTCTAATCTACAGGTCCAGGTTTGGCCTTCATTGCTTATCCTCAGGCAACGGCTATGATTCCTTTCCCACAGCTCTGGACTGTCTGCTTTTTCCTGATGCTGATCTTCCTCAGCGTTGACACACATGTATGTTATTCTATTTTATTAACAACTAATTAATAACTATAATGCAGGAAGAAACTAATATTGTGGTTTACTGATTTTATTTTGTCCCCAGTTTGTGACAGTTGAGTGTTTTATCACCTCAATAAGCGACGTGTTTCCGAAGCTGTTTCGTAAACCAGGAAGACATGAGATCTTTGTGCTCATCATTTGTTCATCCTGCTTCCTCATACATCTGATTTTGGTCACTGAGGTAGATAAAATAAGTCCATGAAAACTCATTGAAACAACACAAAATATGTTTAAAAACTATTTCTCATATTTAAATCTTGTCTCTTCCGGCTCTAGGGAGGAATTTACATTTTCCAGCTTATTGATTATTATGCTTGTTCCAGAGCTTTTCATTATTTCATGGCTTTATCAGAGTGTCTGGCTCTGGCTTGGGGTTTTGGTAAGTAAAATTGTTTTTTATTATATCCTGTTTTCATGATATGGGTACAAACTAAAGGAAGTTAAAAATAAAAGTGTCTTAGTACAGTGTTGGACCACCACGTTCAATCACAATAGCTTCAATGCACCTTGGTTGGCATTGAGTCTACAAGTCTCTGAGCTTGATGGTGGTGGTGGAGAGTGTCGGCCCAAAATCTCCCATAGGTGTTTAACTGGGTTGAGATCTGGAGACCATAGCATATGATTCATGTCATTTTCATACTCATTAAACCATTTAGTGTCCCTTTATGGATGGGGACTAGGCATGGGCCGGTATGAGATTCTGGCGGTATAACCATAAGTATTGCGATTACAGCTCTAAAATGTTCCTAAAAGGAAGAAAAATAAAGACAGACACGTTAATTTAACCTGAATCTGTAATGACAGTGTGAGGGGTTGTGATACTCTACGCTGCAGTTGCACCACCTGAGGGATTTCTGACCTTTGACCAGACAAACAGCTCATACCTTAGGAACGGTATGACAGAAAATTTGAAGTTATCGTGGCTTTTTCAAATCGCGGTATACCTTGAACACGGTTATCATCCCATGCCTAATGGGGACATTATCATCCTGGAAAAGACCACTCTCATCAGGATAGAAATGTTTCATCATAGGATAAAGGTGATCACTGGGAACAACTTTGTATTGATTTGCAGTGACTCTTCCCTCTAAGGGTTAGGATTAGGCATAACAGAGCCACCAGATCCCCTCACTGTAGGAGTCAACATTCAGACCTGTACTGCTCTCTTGGTGAACATGCACTAGCTTACTTACTGAGAATAAGATAAAGGATGACTCATCTGACCGTATCACACCTCTGTAGACTAGTGGTTTTTGCACCATTGAACTCTCAAATGTGGGTTGTAAGGAGGGGTTTATGCACTTTAACGTTATTTCAGTACACTTTCCCTCTCTATGTAATTATTGACAGACTGTTCTTGCTGACACAGTCTGATCACATCCTGCATTGACATTCTCAGTCACCTAAGGAGGAACTGCTCTTCTGTTTTTCCTCACATATCGCACTAATGCACGAGCATCACCGTCAGCAAATACATGACCTATTTACTGATGTCTTTCTCATAGATCTCAATGCAGACGTCACTTTAGTCACTGTTCCTTTTGAAACAGCAGCTAGTTGAATAGTTGTTGTGACTGAAGCTCCTGGCTTCAAATCAACTTGTCTTTTAGTCACTTAGATCTTCACCTTATGCCATCTTGATACAAATGAGAATCAGCTGCATCTGCTCAGCATTTTTATACAAGCCACAGAGCATGAATGGATGTTAATTGCTTAATTGTACCATGTATAGTGCAGCCATGTGGAAGCATCTGTTGTCCTTGTGTTTCTCCACATATTTATTCAGTTTTAATTTGACCTATAATCACAATATAAGATGTATAGGAATGCTTTGAATTACAGTGTTTACTATGATTTGATTTTAGATAGCTTTGGCTTGAATGTATCCAAAAGTTTTAAAGTCACTGCTTTTCTGGTCCGTGTTATTCACAGTCATTCACATTTGAGCTACAATTTCCTGCAATACTGATAAAAACCTCCGTGTGACTTTGAAACTTGCGAGAGCTCAACATACTGCAACTTAAAAAAGACATGCAAATCTCTGGTCCAATGTAGAAACGAGTCTAATGAACAATCTGAATTCCCATCAGGTGCTGATCGTATTATTAACATCATTGAGGACATGACTGGACAGAGACCATCTGTTTTCTTCAAAGTGTGCTGGAGATACATCATTCCTCTGCTGTCACTGGTGAGTCACTAAAGGTTTCATAGACTGTATTTAGTTTCATTACACTCCACTCAGCACTCCAGCAAAAATAATCTTGCTTTTCTACAGTTTGGAAAGTATTTTTTATTAATAACAGAACATGTCATTGTGTGCTGTAAACCATTGGCTACCTTTAAGTGTTTCTGTACTTTATCAATATCTGAAAAAAACCTCTCCATACCTTCCTAGATTTCCTTTATCCTGTACCTGGTTGATTACACACACCTCAAGATTAGCGACAGGTACGTTTACCCCGACTGGGCGCACACTCTCGGCTGGACCATGACTCTCTCCTCTATTCTCATGGTGCCACTTTGGGCAGCTGGACAGATGTTTTTGACAGCAGGCACCTTCAGACAGGTCAGTGTTTTAAAAGAGTGGATTCCTCAATAAAAGCTTCTTTGTCATCCCAATGGTTACTGTTGTGTTTTAACTTACATACTCATCTTTTTTTTCTCTCAGCGTTTGTCTGTCCTTCTTCATCCTGTTGAAGATCCAGTCTCACAGAGGAGAAAAATGGAAGACGATGGGTTACATGTGGAGCTGAGGACATCTGGAGAGACAACTTAGTGCCATCTAGCTAGACACTTCTGTCATTGTTTCTGTTTGTAGTATTCACCATGGCTAAGATTTACTTAGAGACAGATTTTTGTGTTAAAATGTTTACTTGATGAATTGAGGACTAATCTAAAAATATTTAGGTCAAACAAATTTTTACTTGTTCCAACATCTTAAATATGAAGATTTGCAGCTTCTCAACAAATCAATTAATTAAATGGCTCTATTTCTAATCATTTTAATGCTTTTTTAACATACTATAGATTTAACAATTAATTAATTATAGAATGACACTCAATGACACTTTCTCTAGATGATTGTGGTGAGGAGATGTTGTGTTTGGATCTGTACTGATGTCTGGGTGTTTTTTATTTTACATTTTCAAGTGTAAAATAAAGACTTACATTCAAGACATAATAAAATTCCCTCTGAATGATCTGTCGAGTTAACTCAAGGTTTGGACAGAGTGTATCCACAGTCATTTCTAGTGAGTGAATCGAGTAAAATATTATTTTTTACATTTCTAAGCTGTCACTGCAGGATTACCAACCAGTCTGGACAGTTATTCTCTTGGCTCTTGGACTTGGCTGCTATAGCAACACAATCAGAGTGCCTCCTGTTCTCCCCAAAAGGCGCAGACTCACTGCCTACTACTGTCTCAAGGGGAGACAGTGTCTTCCAGTCAAGATTTGGTGCAAGCTTGAGATGACCACATGGTCTAATTCAACCCAGTGTATGCCAGTGTATGACGTAAATGATGGAAAATTACCTAACATTGGTCATAACTAGACTGAATAGGAATTGCTAAAATGTATAATTATAATTTAAAAATATGACACAGAATAAAAGAGTAGTGCAGCATATAAAGATAAAACTAAAATTTCAAGAAAAGGCTTTTTGAATGGATAGATATCTGTTATGTAGGACTAGATATTGATATCCCCTATTACATACATGCTTGAGGCGCCAATGAGACTCTGTGGGAAGGTCAAGTGAATGATGGCATCCTTGGGTTATCAAGTGGGCGCCCTCCTTCTTGAGTGTTTCGCTGATAGACCCACGACACCTACAGAGGGTTCAGCAGTGAATCCCAGTGTCCCAGGTTCACCCCCTAGATGCCATCGACTCATTTGAATGGATACCCTAAAAATGTTGTTTATATACTACTAAATTTCCCCCCACATACAATACATAAATCAACTAGAGGTACAGCGGCACAGTACTATACATTTGTTATATAACACTGGAGAATAATATTCTGGAGGTTAATGGTTGTCTGACTTTTGATATGTGCCATTACTATGACCAGCATCTAGTTTTTAGTCTGTATTCACCTCACAAATCTATATGTTTCCACAAGCTCAAGTAATACACAGCATCTTTAATCATGATTATGTGTATTACACTCATTTACACTGCTGAATCACTGAAATTAAAGTGTGTATGATAATATAAGTTTATTAAGGATTATTGTTAGCAGGTTGCAGTTACATATTTTCACGATAAAACCTGATTATAAGATGAATAAAATGCCTCTTTAAGGGCTCCTCTGTGTTTTGCAAAAAAAAAAAAAAAATCCTTTAAAACCAGAATGACTGGCTATATGTGGCAAATGATTGCTGGTTTTGGGATGTTGATCTATTCAAATTAGACTGCAAAGTCACTATCATTGTTTAAAGGGGACCTATTATGCTAATTCCCAGCTCTATATTTTTATCTTTATGCTGCCCCTCAGTACAGTCTCTGTCTATAATAGGCAGTCTTAGCACCTGTCTCTTTAAGGCTGCCCTCCCAATGACCCTATTATCCGGGTCTGGGTAGTCGTGTTAAGTTACCGCTGATGCAAACTCATCATTCCTTCAAATTTCTCTTCAAATTTAAAGATTTTGAATAAATAAATGCCTCATTACTTGACAGTTTTAACATGAGCAACATTTTATCATTATGACTGAAAATAAGGAAAAGCATAACAGGTCGATCTCTTCAAGCTTGAAGTATTCAATATTGCTAAGATTTATTTAAAGACAGATTTTTGTACTGAAACGATAAGTTGATGACTTAATGGATCGTCTTTCATGTAAGTCAAATGGTTTTTGCTTGTTCCAACATGTTAAATGTTGCAGTTTTTAAAAGTTTTTGTCAGTTTTAAATCAAGAAAGCAAATAAATAAAATAGTTTGTAGGCTCTGTTTTGTAACTCTCACTTAAGTTTTAGACTTTGTTCTTTGATTAAACATTTAATCAGTTAAAGATTGACACTGAAAATAAAAGTTTCATAAGTTTGTACCCTAGATCTATGATTGTGGTGAGGTGGTAAGTATAATAAAGACTAGCATTGACGATTACTGAGGCATATATTAAACTTCTCACTGACTATAGCCTTAACCCAAACTTTGGACAAAGTATATATATTTTTTCATTTCAAAACGGATACAAGATGTCTTCAACTTCTCTAAAATCCTTTCTGAAAGCTTAATTTTTTGCATCAAACATGCGTAAGTTGCAAACTGGACCTTGACTGACTTCAAATTTATGGTCACCACAGAGAAACTTTCCCAATTCTGCAGATAAATGAAAAAGATCTTTCTAGTGTCAAACTCTGCACAGTGAAGCTCAAACAGTCAGTGAAGTAACAACAAGAACACATTCTTATTTATTTATTTATTGGGACTATGTACAGTGTTAAACATAGATGTTTCCATTTGATGATTTATTCCAGAGTTATAGCTAATGTTCATCTGCAGTCCCTTTGGTAGGTCGCAATTAAAACACAATCACAAACAGTACAAAGCAAAAACACAAACAGGACACGTAATACAAAATATAAAGCTACACACAATTTAACCTTTTCTCCAGCCTGCCCCAACATGTTATGCAATAAAACACATGGAAGAGAATCATAGCAGGCATAAATGTCTTGACTGTGTCCAAAGAGAGACAGTTTCTAATATGTCTGAAATATATATAAGTTGTACTTTTGTTGTAGCATTTTAAACATGTTTCTTAAAGTTCAAAGTTGGATCCAATGTCACACTAAGATACGTAAAACCATTGACTACATCAGTCCTTTCACCTTTGATGAGAATATCAGTGTGAGAAGCGTGTATCATGGTTTTAGAGGAAAAACCGTTTGTCTTGTATACTTTAAACTCAAACATGATCAAGTCAATGTGTGGACCCTTTCAGTTGTTAGTTTAACAGCTGCTATATCAGCTGATTTTGCATGTGTGTATAGAACAGTGTCATCTGCATATATTTGCACTTCTACAGTGTGTCGCACACTTTAACAGACTGTATCCTGATAGGTATTCATGAGGGGAGGAGGGCTGCATACATAATGTGACAAACTGCTCACTGCTGACAAATAACCATTGGTATTATATGGAAAATAGTAAATGTAATTTGACCAGTTTAAGATGACTGCTGTTTTACTTTTCAAAATGTCATTATACCATGTTTTACTTGTTGGGGACTGACACTTAACATTTCTGTGGATACATCTTGTCCAATCCTTGAGTTAAATCTACAGATAATTCAGCAAATTCATCAACTAAACATTTTAATACAAAAATCTGTCTGTAAGTAAATCTTAGCCATCTTGAATACTACAAACTTAAACAATGACAGAAGTGTCTAGCTAATGTAATTCTTCAGATGGGACTAAGTTGTCTCTCCAGATGTCTTCAGCTCCACATGTAACCCATCCTCTTCCATTTTTCTCTTCTGTGAGTCTGGATCTTCAACAGGATGAAGAAGGACAGACAAACGCTGAGACAAAAAAAGATAAGTGGGTAAAGTTTACACACAACACTAACCATTGGGATGACAAAGAAGCTTTTATTGAGGCATCCACTCTTTTAAACACTGACCTGTCTGAAGGTGCCTGCTGTCAAAAACATCTGTCCAGCTGCCCAAAGCGGCACCATGAGAATAGAGGAGAGGGTCATGGTCCAGCCGAGAGTGTGCGCCCAGTCGGGGTAAACGTACCTGTCGCTAATCTTGAGGTGTGTGTAATCAACCAGGTACAGGATAACGGAACTCTAAGAAGGTATGGAGAGGTTTTTGTTACAGGAACACTTACAAGTAGCCAATAGTCTTCAGCACAAAATGTTATTTACTGTTGCTAAAAAACGTTTCAAACTGTAGAAAAGCAAGATTATTTTTGCTGGAGTGACTGTGTTTACCAATTAATGAAACTAAATACAGTCTATGAAACCTTTTGTGACTCACCAGTGACAGCAGAGGAATGATGTATCTCCAGCACACTTTGAAGAAAACAGATGGCCTCTGTCCAGTCATGTCCTCAATGATGTTAATAATACGATCAGCACCTGATGGGAAGTCAGATTGTTCATTAGACTCGTTTCTACATGATTCATCCTATTTGACATTTATATTAACATTTGAAACACAAATACAAGCAGTCAGCAGCAGTCATAATTTAATTTTTTTAAATATAATATAAAAGCATTTTTTCTTACCAAAACCCCAAGCCAGGGTCAGACATTGAGATAAAGCCATGAAATAATGAAAAGCTCTGGAACAAGCATAATAATCAATAAGCTGGAAAATGTAAATTCCTCCCTAGAGCCAGAAGAGACAAGAGTTACATATGAGAAATAGTTTTTTAAAAATAATTTATCTTGTTTCAATGTATTTTTATTTTATTCACCTCAGTGACCAAAGTCAGATGTATGAGGAAGCAGGATGAACAAACGATGAGCACAAAGATCTCATGCCTTCCTGGTTTACGAAGCAGTTTCGGAAACACGTCGCTTATCGCGGCAATAAAACACTCAACTGTCACAAACTGGGGACAAAATAAAATCAGTATACAACCACAGTAGTTTCTTCCTGCAGTGTATTAGTTATTAATTAGTTGTTAATAAAATAAAATAACATACATGTGTGTCAACGCTGAGGAAGATCAGCATCAGGAAAAAGCAGACAGTCCAGAGCTGTGGGAAAGGAATCATTGCTGTCGCCTGAGGATAAGCAATGAAGGCCAAACCTGGACCTGTAGATTAGAAATAGGCAAGGTGGAAAGTATGTTATTTCTGTAGCTGGATTTCATCATTGAACAAATAGTAAAAGATGAGGCTGGCAATTGTCTAAATTATATGCATTGTTGGCAAATCTTATGTGCAGAGCCAAACTAAAACATTTCATGAATCCTACATACAAGTGTTGTGTGTGTATCCAAAGCTGTAGACTTGTTGTTGTTCAAAAACTATTAAAGGCTCATGATGACTAACGAACATCGATGCATTAGATGAGATATTGTTTACATTAGTTTAAAACTAGCTAATAATAGAGATCCATTTTCAGTATCCAGAGAGTAGTTCAGTGTACGGCAGACACTACTGAGCATGTGCGGAAGTGCAGTCACATTTACAGAGTATAAAGCTTTTTGTGCTACATAACACAACATCTTGAACTTTGTACTTTAGTTCTTTAAGAAATTAACAATGTAGTTATTGTGTTTGAAGCTGTTTCTTAACAAACTAAGGAGACCATAATCTTGAGGCTGAAGCAACATGTCAACCACTGCAATGGTGGGGCTCACTGACAGGTTTTTAATAGATTTTGGACAACAACCAAGGTCTACGGCACAGAGGGATAAAATATATGAAGCTTAATACATAAAGTTACATCAATATGAGATTTATTGTCACTAAAAATGTAGAAAATCACCAGCCACATCCTTTATCAGTAAAATGTTGCGTGTGAGTATGTGAATGTGTTCATGAAAATGGTTTTATTGTGATTTTAACATGAAATCTTGGGAGACTGAATGTACCAGACTCGGCCACAGCGTCAACAGTAACACCCTGTTGCTGAGCCATGAATCCAAGTACAGAGAAGACGACAAATCCAGCAACAAAACTGGTCCCACTGTTCAGCAGACAGAGCCAAAAACAGTCCCTAGAGGCCGCAATGAGACAGAATACCATGTCAAAGAGCAGACATTTGCATTGGTATATTAGCTAGTGTGAACTGATTATTTATTGTATTATTAATGTATTGTAAACTTCATCGATCCTTTTTGTTATTTTGTTGTTTTTTGCCATTCACACTTACCTGTAGCAGTTGTTTTTGTAGTCATTATAGCTGCTCAAAACACTAAGAGTTCCTGAGGTCAGGCTGTAGGAGAAGCATATTTGAGATCCTGCCTCTACCCAGACCTGTAATATAACAAATAAATATAATACATACATGGTGGAGAGTTGTTCATACTTAAATAAAAGTAACACCTCCAGTTCATTCTCTAGTGAGTCTGTTTCTAAAGTGAGCTCCATTTGCATCTCCCCTGCAGGCAACATCACCTGGATGACATCAATTGGCATCTAGCCTCCTCCAAGTCTCCTGTAGCCAAGATCTTGTCACAGATACAAATATATACATTAACTAACTGGATGAACATTAAAGACAGTGTAAAGTGAATTGAGACATTTTCTTCTAAACACATTAAATAGGTCATTAATGTATTTCTAAAAAAGATCTAAAAAGCATTTCAACCATTTAGATTTGAATTGTGGAGCTAGGCTTCATAAACTGTGTTTCAAGATTTCTGTGTTCAGGATTTAGTGGGCGGGTCTGAAAATTAGCATGATTAGCATAAACCCGCCCCTGCTGCTGTAGAGGAAAAATACATTCAGCGCACACTACTACTACTACAGTCTACAGTTAGCTGAGTTAGCCGCTGAGTTAGCCACTGAGTTAGCCGCCTAGCTAGCAGCAGAAAGCTCTCAGAAGTAGCGTCCATGTTTCTGGTAGAGGTGGTGACTTTGATTGACAGGTGACACTTGGTAGGGGGCGGGGTTTCAGCGAACTAGGCGGCCACGCCCACAGCGTTTGGGAGCAGGGAAAGAGGCTGATTTTTACACAACTTTGAAGCCTAATTTCATATATTTGGCGCACTTTTTAACACACTTTTCTGTGGTATGTCAAACTCAGAACACATATTTATTCTTACTTTACATGGACTTTGATATGTTGAAATAAACTCAAAACTGTTGTGAACTGGATTCAGAAAATCCAATTGGACACACAAGTTAGAAATATAAATTGTCCTTGGTTAATTACCAACCAGTCTGGACAGTCGTTCTCTCACATGACCTTAAATAACTCAATGTATTGTACATGGTATAAATATAAAATACCTCTAGGTTAGCCAGGCCTTTTAAATCTGGATACAGGTAGTAGTGGATCCCATCCCAAGCTCCAGGTAAAGTCAATCCTCTGATGAGCAGTATCAGGAGCATCACGTAGGGGAAGGTGGCAGTGAAGTACGCCACCTTAAAAAAAACATGATGATGTTTTTTTGTCATAACCAAAACTTAACCAAATTTAATTGTAACTACTATTCATAATGATAATTTTGTTTACAGTATATAGCACTTTCCTAAACAGAGCTGCAAAGTGCACAACAAAAAAGTAAAGCATGCTATAACGAAACTTTAGAGACTTTAGAAAACTACTTTAGAAACTATAACAGAAAGACAAAATTAAAACACAATAACAACATATTTGCATCAAAAACTTTTTTTAAAAGAATGCAAGTTTCACTACAGTCCTCTCGAAATTACAAAATAACAAGGGTCTGACTTGCAAAGCCTTAAACGTTATGCGGTTAACCTTAAGAATAAAATATCAACTCACCTTTGCAGAGGATTTGACACTTTTCCAGATACTGAAGTATGTGAACACCCAGCAGGCCAGAAGACACAAAACCAGCTCCCATCTCACACTGCCCAGGTCCTCGATGCCTGCAGACATGGCCAGCATCCTCCGTCTGAGGAGAGGAGGAATTACAGATACAGAAGTTGGATTCAAGGGGACTTACATATCGACTGAGACCATACACTCATTAGAAAATGGTTTACTGAGGCAATAAATCAAGTGAGAAGTAGTTTTATTTTCCCATAGACTGATATGAAGTCAGTGGAGTCAGTCCATGATGACCATCCTATAGAAAAAGCAGGTTTAAGTCACTTTTGCATTGACCAGTAACTATCCGCTTGAATGGAGTTGATTAGTATCTTTCATTAGAAGCTACCTGGTTCCTGGTTCAAAAGTTTCAAACACAGGCTTTCTGTTAATCCGTTGTGTCCAAACTCAAGCTGAGATGACCCAGGTGACATCATTAAGCTTCAATCACAAGACATTTTAAAAACCTTAAACAACTTTAAATGAACATTAAATGAACCGGTATTTAGACTCACTCCCAGAACTCAGTGGCAGCAGAGGTGGTGTTGGTCAACATGCTCTGATTAGCCGTCAGATCCGAAATCTGAAGGCCCTTACAGTTTGCTGGTTTAGAGAACAGATGAGAATGATTAATGTTTTAAAAAATATATTATTCATATAAACTAACACAGAACATTTCACAACAGGCAGCACACAGAATATCTGAATTTCAATCAAATAGTGAAGAACTGACATAAATTGCAAGCTGTTTTGAGAAAGTTTGACTTTCTTGTTTCTATATTGGTATTTAATTCCAATGAATCTCTCTTTGTTGAACTTGTAGACAGGATGTGAAACTGTCTGCAGTCAAACATTTACCTGTATTCCAGGTGTTATCACAGGTGGCCCAGGGGAGCTGGGACCTGAATGAGAACACCAGGTAGAAGAGAGCCCAGACTTGGATTAAAATGTAGCTGAAGTCATAAAGTCTCATCACAAATTGTGCATATCCAATTCCTAAAACACAGAAAAAAGTAAAATAGTTTTAGATCTTCATTTGAGCAACATGTTTAGAGTTAGTATTACGCACAAACAATTATCGTTTTTATTTCAACATAAACTCACCTTGTGCCAGTGGACACAGTTTCCTCCAACAGGTGATGAATCCTTCCTGGGTGTATTGACCGACTGCACTCTCCAGTAGGAACAGAGGTATCCCAACCACCACAGCTAACACACCATATGGCACCAGAAAGGCACCTATAGAAATACAGATATGTATGATCATGGAAATTACAGATTCATTTAGTGTAATCAACTCTTTACTAAATTCAGAATTTGTATGATTTACCTCCTCCATTCTTGTAGCAGAGGTAAGGAAATCTCCAAACGTTGCCCATGCCGACAACATTTCCTGCAACAACTAGAATATATTCTCTTTTACTGGCCCACTGTCCTCTGTCTTCATCCCCTCTCTGATTCTCTCTTCTCCTTCTTCCTCTCTTCATGTAAAGATCAGGAACTTCGTCCATTATGTGTTTCTGTGATGATTCCTAAATACTGCTGAAATACTGCCAACACTGATCTGTACTGCTTTTTATCACAAGTCTTTTTTTCCAATTTGAATATATCAATATGTCAAAGCCAGTGATCATTTTAAATACAAAAACCAGACATTCTGGTTTTTTATATACATTGACGGCTCCCAATGTATACACACTTACGATTTGCTTACAATTTTATTTCTGCTTCCAAAGTAAATGGGTTTCATCCTCTAGTGACTATAGACATATACAAAATTACATGACATTATATTCAATAATTGAGATACGTCAACCAAAGTTGCTGTATAACTGAAAAACTGCATTCACAGTCCAGCAAGGAGTTCACTTTTCTATTCTTGTCGTTTTTTCCATTTGTTCATTTGTTCAGTTGTCTAAATGTAGACCCATTACTGGTGAAAACTGTATAAAATGCACAAATTAACCTGCATTAACAACTCTGATTTGTATTTTAATTTGATCTCCTTTATCCTACCCTTAAGTTTAGATTTTTATTTTCAATTGTGAGTGATGATGGGATATTTGCACCAATTTTGTATTTATATCCAACAAATACAAAATGGAAAATGGACTGTACATATATTGTCACACCTCGCTCTGTTAGTTACTTTTTGTGTCTCCTAGTGTCTCTTGTCTCATGTTTCCTGTTTTATTTTGATACTCACCTCTTGTCTCATTTCGGGTCCTTTACTTCCTGCCCTCATATATTTCATTTTTTATGTTCCTGCCTGTATGATTACATTCCTCGCCCATAATGTGTTTAGTCTGTTTGTTTTGTCCCCTCTGTGCCAGTGACAGCATCCCAGCCTTTCTAGTGTTTTGCCAATCTGTTCATCAGGAGGAATCTAACATTCACTCAGACATTCATACAATGTTGGAGGCCATTGGGATACATTTAGGGTTAAGTGTCTTGCCCATGTAGATGGGAAGAGCCGGGAATCAAACTACTGATTGGTGGGGCTCTACCTCTTAAACCACAGCCCCAAAGTTTACTATCTTATCTACAATGGTGAATTCCTAGACAATCACCCCAGTTTTTGTTGGACATAGTTTTGCTATGCAGTTACCCTGTACAGTTACCAGTGAGGGAGGAAGTGGATCCAGGACAGTATGATCCTAGGTAATATATGTAACATGTAACTATGTGGTTTCAGTAGCAATAGCAGACACCATGCAATGACAGATCATAAGAGAAATTATGTGTATGAAACTTATTTACAGAGCTTGAAATTAAACTGTTGAAGATAAAGCTGAAAAATTGAGTAAACTACAAGTATATCAGGGTATGGTAAGCAGGTTGTATTTACATATTTTCACCACTGGAGGGCGACAGACTCCTTCACCCAAAGTGTGTTACGGAGCGATGTCGCAGGTCCTTCTTCTCTGCAGCTGTTAGACTGTACAATCAGCACTGCTCCCAGTAAACTTCACCCTGGCTTTGGATATCAGGATTAGGATTAAGGCTTGCACCATGGTTTTAGAGGAAACATTTATTTTGTCTTGAATACTTTAGACACAAACATAATCAAGTCAATGTGTGAACATTTCAAATGCAATTGTTAGCTTAGCAACTGCTTACTCAGCTGTTTTTGCATGTGTGTATACACCAGTGTCATCTGCATATATTTTCACTTCTACACCATGCCACTGTGATGTTGGGTCACACTATTCACCTGTTGCAAGAGGACAAAAGTGACAAGTAGAACAGAAAGTACTTTGGCACTACTGTCCATGTTATTGTCTACATGATAAAAAAGTGCAGCAGTTCAGCAAACTCATCAATTTATTTTCCTGAGTATCTTTGAGGTAAATGATTTAAAAAATAACTATTGATATGGCAGCAACTTCCCCGCCTTTCTTGCCAGTTTGACACTAATATTTGCTTGGTGCTGCCTCATTGAGAATAGCACCAAAGCTACATTCAGTCAGTCATGTTTCAGTAAGAGGTAAAAAGTCTAGATTATAGGTCATAGTGTTGTCATAAATTGTGATTTGGTCCTGATTGGGAGCTTATACATTTGCTAAAACCACCTTCAGGTCATAAATCTGTGCAATTACAATGATAAATCTACCCGTAGAATCTGAGATATAGAGTTAGGGGTTAGGGCTAGGGTTATCTGAGTTTTAATATGAACAAAGGGAATTGCTTTATGTAAAAGAATGGCTGCACCTCATGACCTGCTAGAAAATTAGGAAAGATTTACTTGTCCCACCCAGCACTGTTACAACTTAGAACTATCCGTATTAATTGGATTATTAAGACCTTTACAGTTTAAACTAGTAACCTTGATATCCCCACCGACAACAGGTGGTAGATCACAAGAAAATGACATCTTTACCATATAACAATAAACGTGTACATACCAGAAAAGAAAACAACAACAGCAACAAACAAACAAAGAGAAAAAAAGAAAAAAAGTGTAAACATACTCTGTCCTTTGTAGTACAGAGTAGACCTTTTATCCTAAATTGTTTCCAGCAAACCACAATACTAATTTAACAAAAAGATAACTACACTGATCACAAAAACACATCTAGCTGCTCTTTTGAGGGCATATGTAGGACAAGAGGACATTGATCATATTCTTAATAATTGGAGGTTGTGGATGGAGGCTGTGCGGCAGGTGGTGGGCCAAGACCATCTCCCAGGCATCCACCAGACAAACATTCAGTCCTTTGAAAATGGCCCTGAGCACCTTGTCATGCTGCAGCGAGTACCAATCGCTGTTGGTCAGTGTCTCATAAAGGTTCAAAGCTTTGGGGTTTGCGGTCCGGATGACAACCAGTGTACCCGGGGCCCTGGTCAGCAGTCGCACCACCGCCCTGCGGATGCTCTGCAGCCGTTGGATGTAGATCTTGACGGAAAAAGTGCTGAAGTGAGACCAGATGCCTAAAACTACAACTGTGTCGGTGCCTCCAGCTAAGCCGTCTAGTTCATTGGCTATATAGTGCAGTTCATTGGCTGCGACATTCGTAAAACGGAGAGGGGGACCGTGGCAGCGGAATGTCACCATAATGTTGTTTGATTCGTCTAAAGCCAAAAAAGGTCCGGCTTGTCTCGGACTGTGTAAGTTAAACTCCTTGAGATCTAAAAGTATAACAGAGAGAAAGACAAATGGGACACATTGATTGTGTTCACAATGTAGCTTAAACTGTTGCTAGTGAATTCTGTTTATTATCTACCTGGTAACGTTGCAGTGAGGTATTCAAACCACTGCCTGATGGTGGAGTCTCCATACATGTGGATCATCTTGCCTTTCAGACATTCACTGATGTCCTTGGGTGTGTTGAATTGGTGGATTGTGGTGCCATTTAGGGCCCGCCACACATCCTTATAGTAATAGCCAGAGGGTTCAGATTTCATACTGCGGCTCTTCACTTCTGGTTGACCTGAGAAGAAGTTAAAGGATGTAGCTGGCATTATTTTAATCTTTCCAATTGTCAACAAATAACATTAAAAACTTAAAAAAAGTTTGAATTATTATTACAGGCAGCAGCTGAATGAGTGAAAATCAGCTTAACCTTTAATTTTTGGCAACACGTTGACACTGGATGATCCTGAAGAATCAATGGAGACCTTCATGTTGATACCACTGGAAAAAATAACAAAAAAAAACCCCATCAACAACATTTAGCAAAAAAAGTGTTCAACCAAAAAAAAAAAAAAAAAAAATGTCTAGGTGCAAATGGGTGAAGTTGATTTCAAGGCTTTATCCAAGAAACCCACCATGCAAATATTGTTTTGCCACTGCTCATGTGTTAATAGGTTAAATATTTCAACATGGGACACACACAACAGAAAAGAAAACAGAGATGGTCAGAGATTAAAGGAAATCTGTGGATAACAGTGTGAGAGCTGCAGTTGTCACTCAATCTGAACTGAAGTGAATCAGAGTGCTTACTTGATTTGTATCAGTTTAGACTAAAAAACACTTTCAGATTCAGTTTTTTCCTACTTACACACTCCTGAAATATACATCAGGTAATTATACAGAGTTTATTCATAAGTGGTCAAACAAAATGCCAGACAGATAGGACTTCTGTCTGTTCCTTCACCTTTGGAAGAGCATGTCCTCCTTGGCCTTGAGTTTTTTATTGGTTCCTCCCTTGGAGTGGTTGATCCTGGCATCACAGCTCAGCTTCTTTGGCTTGTAGCAGAACCATGGCTCACCTGTACTGAGGTCAGTGTAGTTGCAGAGTGGCTGTTTGGAAGAATCCAGGAAAACATTGCAGACGGTAGTTTCAGAGACTGAGCCTGAACTGTAGACGCTCTTGAAATAAATCGTGTATGGCTGTTCATTGGTCAACCTTTGCAGCACTGTAACAGCCTCGCTGGGGTGAACCAGTATCACCTGAAAGGACAGAGAACAAGACTTCAAAGTCAACTCCCTTTCCTAGGTAGCAGTAAAGATAAATAACGTGAACATGACAAAAAGTTGCACATTTCATTTCAGGTTTGATGATACGTGTTTCTGTGATGTTCTTGATGTTGGCAACTTTTCATTTGTACCCTGCACAAATGAAAAGTTGACGGGCCTAGCAACAGTAGCTGAGCTAACTGTCAGAAGACTGAAACAATCACATTTAACATAGTCACCTCAACCTGTGCGCTTCCCTCCCAGAGTAAAGGAAATACAGCAGAGTAGGAGCCATTGAGATGATCAAACACTTGCCCAGCCACACCTGCACCAAGTAATTGGTTGTGCAGACGGGCAAGTAAGAAGTCTCCACCAAACTTCTTGGGACGTCCGTGGAAGTCATACATTTTGATCATAACTTCCAGTTGATCCCCTACGTGCCACTGTCGTCCACCCTTCTCTGGGAGAATAGTGAAGTTACTGTGGGCAGGATCAGTGGTGTGGTTCAGGGAAAGAAGAGGTGACGGGGATGAAGTTTGCAGCTGTTGAGGTCTTGGGACAGGGTGGGAGAAGTTCCTGTTTTCCTGCTGAAAATGACAGGGGAGTCAAGAGAGTGATGTGACAAAGATATTATACATAATGTCTAATGTGCCCCCATTGTCTGTAAATAGCAGGGGAATCTATCAAATTCAGTTAAAAAAAATGATGTGGACATTTCCACATCATCTTTTTCAGCGGACACACCTCAAAGTCCCTCATCACTTTGCTTATAGTCCGCAGATATAAATATGTCTCAGTCTCTTAATAAGAATACAACCAGAAAATACAGGGAATGTTTATGCAGTATTAAAAAAAAACAGAAAAAACAAACAAACAAAAAACAATCTTCTATTGGCTAAAGTGGCAAGTATTTAATGTGACCTCCCCTTATACTTGAGCAATAGCAGGAACCAGGCTCTCTTCAACCTAAATGGAAAGGAACCTTAATTAATCGTAATATTTAATAATTGATGTTATATTTTGTGTTCACAGTTCCTGTATTTTCTGTTTGTATGAGGCTTTTGCATAGTACTGTATATATAAAATGAAAACATACTAAATGTACTAAATGAAACAAAAGGAAGATTTTTCCAGCTCCATATAAAACAATCACTGAATTGATATATAGGGGCTGATGAGAGAAGCTGATCAAATAACTGCAACATAAAAATATAAAAAAGGGAAATGGAGGAAAACTACAGTCAGAATATCCTCAATAGTAAGTATAAATACAATAATTAATGAATTTTCAAATGAGTTTAATTGCATTTCCGTTATCTAATATAAGGACTGATCACATTTTTCAGTCATTTATGCAGAAATTTCTAAAGGCTTCACAAACTGTCATGCAGCAATATATTTGAATTAAGAGTTACTGCTATCAGCCAAATGATGAATGATCGTGAAAAATCGATGAAAATCTTTTTCTCAAATTCTCACCATGTTAAAAAACCCAAGCAAGAGGACAAACCAAACCAGGAGAACGAATAGGATAGACTTCTCAGGGGAAAAGGTGACCATTGTCTCTCCACAAGCTCTGATCTTTATTATTGATGATCAGTCTTCATTTGTGCCTAAAATGACACAAACAGTGTTAGTTGACACGTTGTTTAGCTGTATTAGTGATTACTTACAAAAACCCTAACCCTAACCCCAACCCCAACCCCAACCCTAACCCTAACCTGAGCTGTAAAATTATGTTGATGCAGATTGTGTGGTATGTTTGCCTTTAAATCATTTCTACTGAACTTAAGGTCACAACCAAAGTAAGCAGTGTCACTCCCCTTGCACTTTTCATTGAAGATAAGGAAGTAATACCTCTATAATGGGGGAAGAGGAAGTGGACCAAAAAAAACCCAAAACTAAAAACAAAGATCTACTTAAATAGAGTTTCAGGTTCTAGTTTTCTTACTTTTATCTGAAAGAGTAGGTGTGTGTGTGTGTATATATATATATATATATATACATATATATATATATATATATATATATATATATATACACACACATGCATTTGTGGGATGCTGCTCATCCCACAAATGCATACAAATGTGGCACCATTTAAGAAGGGAATAAACAAGCTTTCCAACAGTGTAAGATTTATTGCCAAGAAGCATTGTTACAACAAAGAAATAATCTACCAAACACAAATTTCCTTACTTTTTGTGCTATGTTTATATATTTATGTTTCAAATATAATATAAAACCGCTCTCTTCATTTTATGACAGCAGTTGCTTTTTTCCAAATACATTTCAAATACAAAGCATAAACACGACATAGGAGTAGACCTACCTGTTATTCTCTGCTGTTCTTCACTTCCACCCTACACTGTACAAAATACTGTTCTTTCTATCATAAATGACACATGGATCATTGTTGATTTAAGAAATATATAATTGTATAGGAACCAGTGTGCTGGCTCTCAAACTGTAAGATCCATCCTGTCTCACTGTCCTCACTATCAGCCAGATCAATTGATCATTTAGCTCATCAAATCTGCCTGAATCCATTATTTCCAGTGAAAATGACTGTACAGCAAAACCAGGGTTACCATTTTTCAAAATGACCATCACTGAGCATTGTGTTGACTAACTCACCTCACTTATTCCTGTTAAAAGGGAGTTTTTCCTCGCCGCTGTCACCAAGTGCTGCTCATGGAGGAACTGTGGCTCTCTGTATAATAAATAGTTCAGTCCGGACCTGGTCTGTGTAAAATGGGTCCTGAGATACCTGCTGTCGCTGTGAGCAAATATTTGCCCAGCTCAACTGTTGACCTATAGTATATGTATATATATACATATATATATAATGATCAGCACCCAACAGTGAATCCACCTGGTTTTAACACTCACATTATCACATTACACTCACATTTTCTGCAGTTATTGTTCTTAGTGTGAATCATATCCAGATCCAATCTCTCTCTGTATTTTACTGATGAATAAGTCACACCTGTGTAAAAGACGCACCCCACTTTTAATTGGACTGATACTTATTGGTATCAAGGGTGAAATCTTCAGTCAGACTCTGGGCTACTTAAAATAATTTTTAGCTACTTAAAAATAAATATCCTGACAGCTCTGATGGGGTTCAAGGTGCATCCATAAGTTCTGATGTATCAATATCACCATATAAACCTGAGCCAGTGATCAACAGCTGATCTGTGTGCACAGCTGATCTGTGTGCACAGCAGAACACCGAATATTAATTTGATCCTGTTAATGATCCGGTTAAAGAAGTTCCTGCTGCTGTAATGTGTGCGTAAATGGGCACAGCATGTTTGGAGACACACTTTGGAGGCAGTGAACTTAGATAAGAGCAACATGAGCAACCGCTGAGGGTGGTGTCCTGCCAGATACAGCCACCGCAGGCAGTGCTTATCTTGTAAACATCCTTTGCATAGTGAAATTAGATAGATAATAGATAATTGCCTCTAGGAAAGCCTTGCCACTAAAGTTTAAAATGTGAGAACCCTACACATATACTCCATAAAATAGCTTATATGAATGCAATTCTTGATAGATGTAGGTAGAGATTCAGAAAGTACATGTGAAATGCCAGCAAAAGCATCCGAGGTGAACAAGATATCCACAGCTGTTCACCCTTACAGTAGATACTGTTAGCTACCACTGATAGTAACTATTTCTGAGGGAAATACAGTAGATATTATTAGCTACCACTGATAAATGCGCTAATCTTTAGACAAAAACACAACAACTGATTAGCCTATTATTATTATTTCTCATAAAAAAAACATTTTACACTTCAGTTAATTCAGCAGACTGGTTACAATTTTCAACTAGATTTGCCTCCAACTGCTAAAGGGGTAAATGTTAATCTTAACTTAGTATTTTCTGTATAAAATATAGCTAGCAAGCTAAAATTAGCTAGTTACATTGTTAGCATTCATATTTTTTTGTTGCTAGAAGATGATAAATAGTGTTGAAATGATATTAAACAGCCAATTCAGGACTTAATTACAGTTAGTCAGACCAAACAAGGCCTCATTTGGTCCTCAGTAACTTTATGACTTTTTGACATTTTTATAGAGCAAGTAAGTAGTGAAAGCTTTAAAATATATTATGTTATATATTATGGGTGACACTATCTGAACTGCATTTAAGTTTTTGAGTCTTTCTCTTTACATTTTTAAAGGTTGGTTTAAATTACCCATTAATTAATTAATTAATTACTTATAAGTTAACATGCTGGACTTGGCTGAATGAGGAGTTAGGCACTTGAAGCTACTGTGTATTTTTTTCCTATTTTAGCTTGCAGACAAATTCACTTATAGAAAGTGAAGTGGTAGAATCCACAACTGAAAATATAAAAATGATTGAAACGTTGCTATTTAGAGGTAAAAACTATTTTAGTACATCCTTACTTCTGAGAATATGATAGCTGGACAGTAAAAAGTCCAATTTTCTCTTCTTTAAATACTTCTTGTGTTGTATTTTTTCTTACATAGAAACAGTACAGGGTTACTGTTGCTAAACCTAACCCTAACCCATTAGTTTTTCAGTTTGCTTTTTTGTTTCAGTTGAGTTTTAGTTAGTTTAACAAGTGATTAAGTAGTTTTAGTTGAGTTTTTATTTAGTTTTAGTCTTAGTTTTTAGTGCTTCAGGTATTAAGAGGGTCAGATGTTGAAATATGTTCCAGTATTTCATGTGTGCCATATTATCATGTTAAGCCATATATCACTATACTTCATATATGTGCTTCCTACGTGTGTCATGTTCATGTTAAGGAAATTCACAACATATATCCAGGAGAGTGAGGAACACCGGCTGTACTCACTGTCACATATCTACCAAATTCACATCATATATCCATATTAGTGAGGAACACAGGGTGTACTCACATTATCCATAATATCCACACCTATATAGACACCTTTATCATACACAATCTCGGCGAACATTTATGATAAAATCATAAAGAGGAGGGACTATGTAGAGGCAAATCCTACATTTGTGTGTATCAGAGAGGAGAACGAGGAAAACACCAGTAGAGGCGAAAGGTTAGTAGATGGCCCAACATTGCTCAACAGGCCTTACCATGTTTATTCCATCAACTCCTTATAAGGAGTTGTTTTTCACCATGTCTAATATTCCCAGGGAGATCTTGGCCACCAACACTTAAGAATAGAGTTCCAGGAACTGAGAATTAGCCTGAACATGCCAGGTCAACTTGACCTGGTGCACGTACACAATGACGCACGACACCATACGCAATCAATGGTATAAAGGGTCTGTAAGGGCGTGCCTCGGGGCTGTTTTGCCGTTCGTTGATCTATCTTTGCTGTTTGTATTGAATATCTGCAATAAAGATCCCAGTTGGCTGTTCGACGACTTCTGTTCTCCGTCTCAGATTTTAAGATTACTGAGTTTAGGTAATCGATCAAAGTTACAATAGTATAGAACAGTGTCATCTTCATATATTTACACTTCTATAGTGTGTCGTACATTTTAACAGACTGTATCCTGATAGATATTCATGAGTGGAGGAGGGCTGCATACTTAGTGTTACAAACTGCTGACTGCTGACAAATAACCATTGGTATTATATGGAAAATAGTAAATGTAATTTCTGAAGTAATTTGACCAGTTTAAGATGACTAATGTTTTACTTTTCAAAATGTCAGTATACCACGTTATACTTGTTGGAGACTGACACTTAACATGATGTATGATGTGACAGTGTATCATAATTTTAAAAAAAAAATGATTTTACTCTGTTCACTCACTAGAAATGTATGTGGATACATTTTGTCCAAACCTTGAGTTAAATCTACAGATAATTCAGTGAATTCATCAACTAAACATTTTAGCACAAGTAACCCTTAGCCATCTTGAATACTACAAACATAAACGATGACAGAAGTGTCTAGCTAGATGGCACTAAGTTGTCTCTCCAGACGTCTTCAGCTCCACATGTAACCCATCCTCTTCCATTTTTCTCCTTTGTGAGTCTGGATCTTCAACAGGATGAAGAAGGACAGACAAACGCTGAGACAAAAAGATGAGTATGTAAGTTAAAACACAACAGTAATCATTGGGATGACAAAGAAGTTTTTATTGAGGCATCCACTCTTTTTAAACACTGACCTGTCTGAAGGTGCCTGCTGTCAAAAACATCTGTCCAGCTGCCCAAAGCGGCACCATGAGAATAGAGGAGAGGGTCATGGTCCAGCCCAGAGTGTGTGCCCAGTCGGGGTAAACGTACCTGTCGTTAATCTTGAGGTGTGTGTAATCAACCAGGTACAGGATAAAGGAAATCTAAGAAGGTATGGAGAGGTTTTTTCCAGATATTATTAAAGTACAGAAACACTTACAAGTAGCCAATGGTCTTGAGCACAAAATGTAATGTACTGTTGCTAAAAGACAAGATTATTTTTGCTCGAGTGACTGTGTTTACCAATTAATGGTTAATTAACTAAATACAGTCTATGAAACCTTTTGTGACTCACCAGTGACAGCAGAGGAATGATGTATCTCCAGCACACTTTGAAGAAAACAGATGGCCTCTGTCCAGTCATGTCCTCAATGATGTTAATAATACGATCAGCACCTGATGGGAATTCAGATTGTTCATTAGACTCGTTTCTACGTGATTCATCTTATTTGACATTGACATTAACATTTGAAACACAAATACAAACAGTCAGCAGCATAATTCAGTCATAATTTAATTTTTTTTAATATAATATAAAAGCATTGTTTCTTACCAAAACCCCAAGCCAGGGCCAGACATTGAGATAAAGCCATGAAATAATGAAAAGCTCTGGTACAACCATAATAATCAATAAGCTGGAAAATGTAAATTCCTCCCTAGAGCCAGAAGAGACAAGAGTTAAATATGAGAAATAGTTTTTAAAAATAATTTGTCTTGTTTCAATGTGTTTTTATTTTATTCACCTCAGTGACCAAAGTCAGATGTATGAGAAAGAAGGATGAACAAACGATGAGGACAAAGATCTCATGCCTTCCTGGTTTACGAAGCAGTTTCGGAAACACGTCGCTTATTGCGGCTATAAAACACTCAGCTGCCACAAACTGGGGACAAAATAAAATCAGTATACAACCACATTAGTTTCTTCCTGCAGTGTATTAGGTATTAATTAGTTGGTAATAAAATAAAATAACATACATGTGTGTCAACGCTGAGGAAGATCAGCATCAGGAAAAAGCAGACAGTCCAGAGCTGTGGGAAAGGAATCATTGCTGTCGCCTGAGGATAAGCAATGAAGGCCAAACCTGGACCTGTAGATTAGAAATAAATGAGTTAGAAAGTATATTATTTAGCTGTAGCTGGATTTCATCATTGAACAAATAGTAAAAGATGAGGCTGGCAATTGTCTAAATTATATGCATTGTTGGCAAATCTTATGTGCAGAGCCAAACTAAAACATTTCATGAATCCTACATACAAGTGTTGTGTGTGTATCCAAAGCTGTTGACTTGTTGTTGTTCAAAAACTATTAAAGGCTCATGATGACTAAGGAACATCGATGCATTAGATGAGATATTAGTTTAAAACCAGCTCCAAAGACTAATAATAGAGATCCATTTTCAGTATCCAGAGAGTAGTTCAGTGTACGGCAGACACTACTGAGCATGTGCGGAAGTGCAGTCACATTTACAGAGTATAAAGCTTTTTGTGCTACATAACACAACATCTTGAACTTTGTACTTTAGTTCATTGAGAAATTAACAATGTAGTTATTGTGTTTGAAGCTGTTTCTCAACAAACTAAGGAGACCATAATCTTGAGGCTGAAGGAACATGTCAACCAATGCAATGGTGGGGCTTACTGACGTGTTTTTAATAGATTTTGGGCAACAACCAAGGTCTACGGCACAGAGGGATAAAATATATGAAGCTTAATACATAACGTTACATCAATATGAGATTTATTGTCACTAAAAATGTAGAAACTCACCAGCCACATCCTTTATGAGTATAACGTTGTGTGTGAGTATGTGAATGTGTTCATGAAAATGCTTTTATTGTGATTTTAACATGAAATCTTGGGAGACTGAATGTACCAGACTCGGCCACAGCGTCGACAGTAACGCCCTGTTGCTGAGCCATGAATCCAAGTACAGAGAAGACGACAAATCCAGCAACAAAACTGGTCCCACTGTTCAGCACACAGAGCCAAAAACAGTCCCTAGAGGTCGCAATGAGACAGAATACCATATATCATTGGTATATTAGCTACAGTGAACTGATTATTTATTGTATTATTACTATATCGTAAACTTCATCGACCCTATTTGTTGTTTTGTTATTTTTTGCCATTCATACTTACTTGTAGCAGTTGTTCTTGTAGTCATTATAGCTGCTCAAAACACTAAGAGTTCCTGAGGTCAGGCTGTAGGAGAAGCATATTTGAGATCCTGCCTCTACCCAGACCTGTAATGTAACAAACAAATATAAAACATACATGGTGGAGAGTTGTTCATACTTAAATAAAAGTAACACATCCAGTTCATTCTCTATTGAGTCTTTTTCTAAAGTGAGCTCCTGCAGGCAACATCACCTGGATGACATCAATTGGCATCTAGCCTCCTCCAAGTCTCCTGTAGCCAAGCTCTTGTCACAGATACAAATATACATTAACTAACTGGATGAACATTAAAGACCGTGTAAAGTGAATTCAGACATTTTCTTCTAAACACATTAAATAGGTCATACATGTATTTCTAAAAAAGATCTAAAAAGCATTTCAACCATTTAGATTTGAATTGTGGAGCTAGGCTTCACAAACTGTGTTTTAAGATTTCTGTGTTCAGGATTTAGTGGGCGGGTCTGAAAATTAGCATGATTAGCATAAACCCGCCCCTGCTGCTGTAGAGGAAAAATACATTCAGCGCACACTACTACTACTACAGTCTACAGTTAGCTGAGTTAGCCGCCGAGTTAGCAGCATAGCTAGCAGCAGAAAGCTATTAGATGTAGCGTCCATGTTTCTGGTAGAGGTGGTGACTTTGATTGACAGGTGACACTTGGTAGGGGGCGGAGTTTCAGCGAACTCGGCGGCCACGCCCACAGTGTTTGGGAGCAGAGAAAGAGGCTGATTTTTACACAACTTTGAAGCCTAATTTCATATATTTGGCGATGTTTCAAATTTGGCAGGGTGGTTAACAACACACTTTTCTGTGGTATGTCAAACAGTCGTTCTCTCACATGACCTTAAATAACTCAATGTATTGTACATGGTATAAATATAAAATACCTCTAGGTTAGCCAGGCCTTTTAAATCTGGATACAGGTAGTAGTAGATCCCATCCCAAGCTCCAGGTAAAGTCAATCCTCTGATGAGCAGTATCAGGAGCATCACGTAGGGGAAGGTGGCAGTGAAGTACGCCACCTTAAAAAAAACATGATGATGTTTTTTTGTCATAACCAAAACTTAACCAAACTTAATTGTAACTACTGTTCATAATGATAATTTTGTTTACAGTATATAGCACTTTCCTAAACAGAGCTGCAAAGTGCACAACAGAAAAGTAAAGCATGCTATCACGAAACTTTAGAGACTTTAGAAAACTACTTTAGAAACTATAACAGAAAGACAAAATTGAAACACAATAAAAACATATTTGCATCCAAAAAATGTTTTAAAAGAATGCAAGTTTCAATACAGTCCTCTCGAAATTACATTTATAACAAGGGTCTGATTTGCAAAGCCTTAAAAGTTATGCGGTTAACCTTAAGAATAAAATATCAACTCACCTTTGCAGAGGATTTGACACTTTTCCAGATACTGAAGTATGTGAACACCCAGCAGGCCAGAAGACACAAAACCAGCTCCCATCTCACACTGCCCAGGTCCTCAATGCCTGCAGACATGCCCAGCATCCTCTGTCTGAGGAGAGGAGGAATTACAGATACAGAAGTTGGATTCAAGGGGACTTACATATCGACTGAGACCATACACTCATTAGAAAATGGTTTACTGAGGCAATAAATCAAGTGAGAAGTAGTTTTATTTTCCCATAGACTGATATGAAGTCAGTGGAGTCAGTCCATGATGACCATCCTATAAGTCACTTTTGCATTGACCAGTAACTATCCGCTTGAATGGAGTTGATTAGTATCTTTCATTAGAAGCTACCTGGTTCCTGGTTCAAAAGTTTCAAACACAGGCTTTCTGTTAATCCGTTGTGTCCAAACTCAAGCTGAGATGACCCAGGTGACATCATTAAGCTTCAATCACAAGACATTTTAAAAACCTTAAACAAAACAACTTTAAATGAACATTAAATGAACAGGTATTTAGACTCACTCCCAGAACTCAGTGGCAGCAGAGGTGGTGTTGGTCAACATGCTCTGATTAGCCGTCAGATCCGAAATCTGAAGGCCCTTACAGTTCGCTGGTTTAGAGAACAGATGAGAATGATTAATGTTTTTTAAAAATTATTATTCATACAAACTAACAGAGAACATTTCACAACAGGCAGCACACAGAATATCTGAATTTCAATCAAATAGTGAAGAACTGACATAAATTGCAAGCTGTTTTGAGAAAGTTTGACTTTCTTGTTTCTATATTGGTATTTAATTCCAATGAATCTCTCTTTGTTGAACTTGTAGACAGGATGTGAAACTGTCTGCAGTCAAACATTTACCTGTATTCCAGGTGTTATCACAGGTGGCCCAGGGGAGCTGGGACCTGAATGAGAACACCAGGTAGAAGAGAGCCCAGACTTGGATTAAAATGTAGCTGAAGCCGTAAAATCTCATCACAAATTGTGCATATCCAATTCCTAAAACACAGAAAAAGGTTAAGTTAAAATAGTTTTAGATCTTCATTTGAGCAACATGTTTAGAGTTAGTATTACGCACAAACAATTATAGTTTTTATTTCAACATAAACTCACCTTGTGCCAGTGGACACAGTTTCCTCCAACAGGTGATGAATCCTTCCTGGGTGTATTGACCGACTGCACTCTCCAGTAGGAACAGAGGAATCCCAACCACCACAGCTAACACACCATATGGCACCAGAAAGGCACCTATAGAAATACAGATATGTATGATCATGGAAATTACAGATTCATTTAGTGCAATTAACTCTTTACAGAATTCAAAATATGATTTACCTCCTCCATTCTTGTAGCAGAGGTAAGGAAATCTCCAAACGTTGCCCATGCCGACCACATTTCCTGCAACAACCAGAATATATTCTCTTTTACTGGCCCACTGTCCTCTGTCTCCATCCCCTCTCTGATTCTCTCGTCTCCTTCTTTCTGTCTTCATGTGAAGATCAGGAACTTCGTCCATTATGTGTTTCTGTGATGATTCCAAACTTCTGCCAAAACTGATCTGGGCTGCTTTTATTATGTGTCTTTTCCTAATCTGATTACATCAATATCTCAAGGCCAGTTATTCCAGTTTTAAAGTTTTTGTTTTGCAAAATACACAGGAGCTCTTAAAGAGAGAGAGAATTTTGAATCTTGCAATCGGGTTTTATGGGGAAAAAAAAGTGCCATGGCATGACTGAAAAGGACATGACTGGACAGAGGCCATCTGTTTTCTTCAAACTGTGCTGGAGATACATCATTCCACTGCTGTCACTGGTGAGTCAGCCTAGTAAAAGGGTTTTTTTTGTGGTCCTTCTCTATTGACAATTATTTTACATTTAGATTTTCAGCTGGATCCAATCCATTGACAGTTGGATTTGGTGATGATGGTATTTTACATATTCACCTTCCAGCATAAACAGATCTCAATTTACATGCAATTTACCCTGAAATTCTGCCAAGCATTGACTCACTATTGCATTACCAATTAATTTTTTTTTTTTTTTTTTTGTGATCAAATGTTTTATTCTATTTTAGGGAAAGGTATACACATACAAAATGCGGAAGAGAAGAAAAAAATAACCCAAACAGGTATATGCACATAATATAAAAATAAAAATATATTCCATATGTACATATATAGGTATATATACATATACACATAAATAACCAACTAAGATAAAATAATAATAGAAATTAAAGGTAAATAAATAAATACATAATTATACAATTATTATATAAAATAAATAATAAAATGAAATAGAATTTTAAAAAAATTAAATTAATAAAATATATATATAAAATAAATAAATGTCAAAGCAATGAGTCTCAAAACAAGATACTTATGTACTAGTAATTCAGTTTTAATACATTTGGAATAAGTTTAATGGCACTTTGCTTACCTTTTTCCTTTTTTAATCATCTCCACACAGATTTCCGTTATCCTGTACCTGTTTGATTACAAACACCTCAGGATTAACGACTGGTACGTTTACCCCGACTGGGCGTACGCTCTCGGCTGGACCATGACTCTCTCCTCTGTTGTCATGGTGCCGCTCTGTGCAGCTGGACAGATGTTTTTGACAGCAGGCACCTTCAGACAGGTCAGTGTTTAAAAAAAGACTTTCCTGTAATGTCATAATTACTATAGATGTATGGAAACTTGCTCAACTTGTTCTCTCCTGTGTTCTAGCGTTTGAGCATCCTTTGCCGTCCTGCTAAAGTTTTTTTATCCTGCCAGAGGAGAAGAATGGGAGAAGAGGAGAAGACTGTCGAACTGAGGACGACTGCAGTACAAAGACCAGTAGTATAATATTAGCGAGACACTTTGCTTGTCATCCAGAGTATGACAACTAGGCATTTTTATCAAGTACAAACACCTAGTATTCAATATACTGTTGTTCCAATTTTCTCTTCTTTTAATTACTTCTTGGGTTATATTTTTTCCTTGTCACATAGCAACAGTACAGGGTTATTATAGTTTTGAAATTTTCATTAGTTTTTCAGTTTGCTTTTTTGTTTCAGTTAGTTTTACGAGTGATTAAGTAGTTTTAGTTCAGTTTTTATTTAGATTTAGTCTTAGTTTTTAGTGTTTCAGGTATTATGAGGGAAGCCTTGATTAGTAGAAGCTATAAAGGATGAAATAATGCTGACACTGTGTTTGGTACTAGCCCGTTATCTCAACAAGTCAAACTGAACACAATACAGTCACCATGGAGACAATGAAAAGAAAACTAAAATTAAGCTGATGTTATCTGCAATTCACTTTAGTTTGAGTTAGTTTTGCATTGTTCATTGTAGTTTTCATTTTTTACAAAAGTCTTTTATTTTATTTCAGTTAAGTAAATTATTTTTTCACTGCTAGTTTTTGTCTTAGTTTTAGTTTTAGTTTACTATAATAACCCTGGAACAGTATAGAGATGATAAGAAATGAGGGTTTAGAGACAGATGGCAGTGGCAAAGGTCAACCCTGGACACTGGAGTCTTTGTGTTTATTGTAACCAGTACACACAGAAACAACACATTTCCAGCTGTAATTAGTCGCGGCCTCAATGATGCAACAGCTGCATAAAAACTGAGCACCACACTTGCAATGTTTTTAAAGTAAAATGCATGTTTATTTTCCACCCATGTTAATTAAGTACGATATGTATTTACAGCTGATGTGATGTAACAGTGATTTGTCATCCTGAACTGGACACGTCTTGTGTTGCTGAAAGCTCATGACAGGACTTCAGCAGCAGTGCTTGTTGTTCCTCAGTGCTAATAATTCAAGTGTCTGACTCTGTCCTACATCACTTCTTCTGGAAGAATCCCATAATTGAAGCTTGTTTACTTCCTTTATTGGCGTTTGCAGACGCTTTCTTCTGACTTTTCTTCTCGTCCTCTTTGTTGCTTTTCTGTTGTTTTGCAGGGAGAGGATGTTTTGGAGCTTGTTTGGTGGGTTTAAAATCATCTTCTGCTTCAGAGTACGATTCGCTCTCGTAGGCTTTCTCCGTCACTGTGAAGAAGAGATCATCTAGAGTTAGAAACTAAAGCAACCAATCTAATAATACTTATACTGAAGAGCTACTAAACAGATGTTATTTGTTCAATGACAAATAAAGATCTATCCATCCATCCATCCATCCATCTATCTAAATGACATGTTAGTAGAATATAAACCCAGTAGAGCTCTGAGATCTACTGCCTCAGGTCAGATAGTCGAGCCCAGAGCTCTGAGATCTACAGCCTCAGGTCAGATAGTCGAGCCCAGAGCTCTGAGATCTACAGCCTCAGGTCAGATAGTCGAGCCCAGAGTTCAAACTAAACACGATGAAGCAGTTTTTACACAACTGGAACAAACTACCAGCAGAACTGAAATCATTTTTAAATTCAGGTTAAAAACTCTTCTCTTCTCCTGTGCTTATGATTGAGCTCTTTTAAAGCACTTTACATTTTAATCTTTCATTTGCACTCTATGTCCTTTTAATGATTTTAAAGCTAATCATTATTTTATGCTGCAATCTTATATTTAATGCTCAATTCTAGCATTTTATTTCTCTATCCATCCATCCATCCATTAAATCTACTGCTGATCCTGAGGCAAGCAAGATTTATACCGTTACTCAGATTGTTTTGTTGTTGCAGAGTTTCTTAAATCATGCCTCTAAAGAGAGAGTCATATGCTGTGTAGATTATAAAAAGCTCTGATTTTGGGCCTGACCGTATACAAACATAAGCAGTGTGGCGGTGGTGTATTGTTTAAACTTAACACATAAGCACCTCTGCAAAAGAATGTGTTTATAGTTTTCTTAAGGTAGTATTTATTCTTCAGTATGTCAATTGTGTCACTATTACTACGTATTGTTACACCTGATACCTTTATAGACACATGAGATATATAAGATACATATATGGTTACTTTAATTGAATTGAATTGAATATGTATGTTATACAAATGTAACAAATCCAAACCAGCCACAAGACGACTTTTCACTGAGCGGTCTGTTTTTCTTACCGATGCATCCTTCGTCATCCACAAACGTTTTGGATTTCATGACTCGTCTCCTCTTCCTCGTCTTCACCTCAGAGTCGCCTCGCTGTAGAACAAAAAACACTCACATGAAGATACTTAATTACATATTCAGCATTAAATACACAGAGGACATTTCAGTACAGTCTAATAGAGGGAATAAATTGATGAATCAACACTATAATATGTTAACTCAACACGGTGAGACTTAAAGAAATATCTATTTTAATATCGAAGCACTTACATGTGTAAGAGGTTCAGGCTCCTTTTTAGGAGGCGGTGGTGACGGTTCTCTTGTTTCCATCTGCTGTGGAGAATCTGGGATGACTGGAGAGGTAAAAAAAATTATTAGTTTTATCACAAGGCTTTTTAAATTTCCCCTCTCTTAAATGCAAACTGGTGAAAAATTATATTCATTTATTTTTGTCATCAATTAAAAAATACATGATCCTACACTTCCAGGCCTTTTGGGGTTATTCTAATTGTTTTTGGAAGTTTTGAAACATGAATGAATGAAATTTAAAAAAGTAAATAGTTCACCATCTTCATCGCTGCTGTCTGGTTCAGGCTTCTTAATCCTCCGTCTCTTTTTCTTCTCCATTTTCTCCTCCTCGCTGTCAGAATCCTCTATTCGTTTGGTTTTGCTTCAAGAGGAGGAAAAACTTTTAGTAATTAAATTTAAAACAATAAATGGACTTTGGCAGGCCAGCAAAAAACATTTACCATTTTACTTTTCTACAATTAGTCCCAACATTTCAGATATTTATGACCATGAAATATAAAAAATCTGGGTCTCCATTGTTCTGATTTATTTTCTTTTTTACTTTTTGAAACAGTCCATAGTCAAATTTGTTATAAGTATTAATTTCAAACATACACACACCTCCTAGAGTCTTTCTTAGTGTCTTTCGGCCGCTCCACTGCAGCAGCCTCTGGTTTTTCTTCAGGTTTTGAACTGGCTGCACGCTGCGGCTCTACCGAGGAAGACGACGGAGCAGCTTCCTCCTCCTTCACAGTTTTGTCTTGTTTCTCTGAAGAAGTGAGGAGGAGTGTTTTAGTTTAATTTAGTTTAGTTAGAGAGAATACACACAACTTTGACAATACAATAAATACTGGTTAAACAGACAGATGTTTTTATTCATGCTAAAGCTCATTATCTTTAATGCACCATGCTTGTCTAACAGCATGGGGGTTAAATACACGGCAATAAATCTACTGACTCAAGAAGAGAAGTTCATTAATGAAGCTTTAAATGAGTCTATCAAAAGGACCTGAGCAACTTTGTACCAATTTAGCACAAACAGAAAGACAAAAATCAAGATTTAAACTTGACATTGTAATGTGTCTTTGACCAACATCAAACAGTTAGGGCCCTATGATTTCCGCGGTCACGGAATCACGGACGGAATCACGGAATTGGCCGGTTAAAACTAAATTTATTTTTAACGCGGAATTTGACATAATTTGACTGAAATGCTGTTTTCGTGTGGAAGAGGAACGTATGTCTGGGGAAAACTGCACAGAGGGAAGCAAATCTGGTATTTGGGGAAAAAATAAAACAGATTTTATAGGGCCCTACACAGTGTGTGTAGAAAAATGGTGACAGACAGATTCTTGAAAACTACAAGGATATGATCATTTTGCTCCAAACAGCAGAACTGTCTTCATCATTTATTTTCATAGTAGTCATCTCTTCATCACAAACACATTGTGGAAGCAGATATTAAACTTTCAGGATAATACATGAATGAAAATCTCCATTGGAGCAAAAAGCACTAAAAAAATAATAATACTCACTTGTTGCTTGACTCCCAAAGAAGTTCATCATAGGATTTGCTTTTGCAGCTGGTTTGGCTTTGGCGACTTCGACCTAAAATATAAAATCCAGAAATAAAAAACCAAAGCAAAGATTTGACTTCATTTCTTTACAAAAACTAAAAAGTCAAATAAGACGACCACCACTTACCACAGGTGCATCTTCCTTCACCTCTGACTTTATCTCTTTGCTGCTGTCTTGGTTTTTAGGAGCAGCTTTATTAGCAAACATTCCCATGATGCCTTTCTGCGGCTTAGTGGAAGGTTTTGAAGCGATATTAGCGTTGCCATTCATGCCAGACTTCCTGGTTTCAGGCTCTGGTGCAGGCTCTTGCTGTGCTGTTCTCGCTCGCTGCAGCTCTACAGACGACATGGGCACCGCAGTGGCACAGCGGATGGCACTGTATCTGAAGATAGATAGAAGACAGAATGTCACTATATTTGACATATAATTAGATTACAGGTGTCACTCCAATATGTGCTTTAAAAAGACAAATTAAAAAAGCCATGACAACCAGATAAAAACAAGACTCACACACAGCTCAAAAAGTTGATGACTATAAAAAATTAGATGTAGCTATAATAGCATAATCTGAAAGGTAGGTAGGTCTTAAATAAAATAAATAGAAAAAATAAAAGCAGTGGTCAAGAGTATGGCACAGGATTATTGTTTGTTTAGAGTTCTAATAGCGCTGTATCTGAAAACATAAACAGGACAATTTAAAGATTTTCTAAAAACTGGTGATTTTTTTTAACCCTGCTTTATTAAATCTGTAGCTTTCACATCCCTGATCTAGTTAATTAATTATAAAAAAGATGGTTAAAGTGGATGTTTCAGGCATATTATACATTTGAAAGCTGTTAAAGGGACCTGTTGATTGAAATATTGCACTATAGCACCACAAGTGGTCAATATCTCTGCTGGGTATCTTTTAATCATAAATACAAATACATTATTTCCTCATGTGTGTAAAAACTCTTTTCTCAGGACTTAGAAGCTCACATTAATCAACATACTTGCTGCAGTTCTTCAGATTGTCTTTCACAGCGTCATAGTCAACGCTGTAGAGAGGACCGCTGTCTTTCAGTAAAGCTTTCTGGACGCTGTACACATGGACGCTCACTATCAAGCTCATCTTGGATTTGAAGTCTGCAAAGGAAAAAAAAACAGAAGTTAGAGTCCACTGAGACACTTCTGCCTCCCCTAATACAGCTCTCTCTCTATATATATAATACAAATACAATTTCTCAGCATAAGAACTAGAAACAAAAGCTACAACTTAAAAAGCACTGTTGCACAATTACACAGTAAACACATCATGGTGATCTGGGAAACACATTACACACCTTCCAGCTGCTCCTCTCTGACAACGGAGACCTTGTGACTCTGAAAAGGAAGTACAATGTTAAAAAAATAAAATAAAAATGGTAGGCCAAACAGATCTCTTTCTACTTTAAATTATTTTCTCACCGCCTGGCCGTTGCCCACAAACTTCCCCGACACCAGATAGGTAGCATGAAGCTGAGCTGAGCTTTCCTTCCTCTTGTGATCCAGGTAATGATAGAGCATCCTGAAAATGACACATATCATTATTAATGAACCTGGAGCACATTTCATATCTTGTGATGTAGTAAGTGAAAATGATCATGACATTTTATCAGTCAAAAGCCTAAAAATAAGAATAAGCTGATTAACACTCACTGTTTTGCTGTGTTGACATGGACTCCCAGAGTGAGACTCAGCCATTTGTAGGTCACCTGTTAAACAGATAAAAATCATGTTAGTTATTGTGTTTAGGTTAAGTTAGGCAATATATGTAGATAAAGATTATAATGGGTTTAGGGTTTTCATGTACAACTGTCTTTTAAATGAAAGCGATTAATTAATGTTTTAATTTGCCAGGTTGTAGTGAGTTTACTGTAGCTATGTCTTGAGTTGAGGTGTAATTAGCTCTTCTTTATCTTTAGGTTTCCATCATTAGACTCAGCTAAATAGAAAATTACAATATTAGCCTCTTATTTAATAGCATTTGAATCCTATAATTTTGTTTTTTATCCCCAAAAATGAACTGCAGAAAATGAAGCTACTCGCCCATGAAACGAAGCATTTTGCACGTTTTTAATGCGATTTAAGAGACTATTCATACGCCGATTTGACCAAAAGAGTCAAATAAATCAGGCTAAGTTGTATAATAAGCCTTGCAGGAGACATATTTAACCTTATAGTAACGCAAACATTAAACAGGCAGTTTTGTGAAGGCTAAAAATAAACGCTAAATCGGTTTACACATTAATAAAAACGGGTTACGGGTTAGGATATATCATCAGCCAGCAGTCCACTTACTATCTTGTCGTGGTCGTTGACATATTCGTCGATATTATCCAAATAAAGCTCGTCCATTTTTGCTGTATTTCCCGGGAATGTGAGCCTCTTTTTTGAGCCAGTTTAACTGCGCGGGAAGGCAGTTTATTTACTTCCGCCACATGTGCCTTGTACTTCCTTCCGGTGAGGTGAGCGGCTGCATGTTTCCCCCTACAGGCCAAACCAAGGTACTGCTACTCATATAATAATATATATATTAATAACAAGACTGGTGTTGGGAAGGGGACTTTAGAAATTTAATAGGTTACAGATTACTAGTATAACCTTATTTAAAATGCAATCAGTAATGTAAATATTTCAATTACTTAATCAAAGTAATGTAACTTATTATATTTTAATATTTTTCAAATTTTCTAAATGTTTTCAGCTGTTAGGGTAAGTGTTCCCATTAAGCACCAAAATCTAAGTTTAGGTGTTTGTCATGCATAATGACATGATTTATAAGGGAGATCATTTCTTATAAAGCAAGATTTATCCCTCATTTGAAAATGTATAAATTAGTTCATGTAAGATTTTGGAATATAAAATAAAGTAGTATGGTGTGTATGAGACTGACTGAAAATGGTATGAAGGGAAATGTCACTCACTGCAACCGTGTGGCTCACTGATGTGTTTTTGTGGACAAGAGTGGCGATTTACGGCTCAGAGGAATGAGATATATCAGGCAGTTTAATTGGTACTATGACTCCATTTAACCACTTAACATACGCCCCTGTTTTTTATGCTGTTAGCCTAAACGACATGCCCAAGTTGTGAGCAGCACAGATCCCACATAGTTTGAGACTCAGAGATGTGTCTGGTATCATTGGAAAGGAAACACTCTCAGGATTCTTGTAAAAGTGTCTGTGTGATTCTGTGACTTACTGACAAAGAGTGGCAGAGGTTACAATGATGGGGTTGTTTACTCGCCCATAGGTTTGCCTTTACAATGACATGTGTACAGACATTCAGGGACCTCTCAGCAGGATATAGACACAATGAGGCCACAGCCACATGTCTTGGCTTCATGCAGTCTAAATTTAGAGTCAAAAGACCAAAAGATGAATTTTTCAGAATTATTTTTCAACAGGTATGTCCATGCGTTTTCCTCAGGTCCTTTTTGGAGACTCCAAATGGACACTTGGTTACCAAAGCTGTATAACCGCAATCAAACACCTATAACTTCACATCCCCTTTGCCTACAATCAAAATCTTGGTCTCTAATGAAAGCTGACGCCATATTATTATTATTATTATTATTATTATTATTATTATTATTACATATAACCATATTTTTTTGTTTGGCCATATCTATCTATCTATCTATCTATCTATCTATCTATCTATCTATCTATCTATCTGTTTATTTTGGTATAAGTCATATGTCAAGTCGAAGAAGAACCAACCGTGTACCAAAATGCCGAGTGGGTAATGATATATGGTTCAACTCTTTTACGCACCGGGCGCACGCCGGTTACGCTTAGAGTTTGTTTATGGACAGCCAAACTTAATAGCTTAGTGTCATATACATAGGTCATACATTTCTTATATACAGTCTATGGTCATACATCGTTGGAAACCTCAGACTATTGGCTAAAAGGTTATCAACTTCATTTCACCGAATATTTCCATAGGCTAGAACAGCAGTCAATCAAAGCCATGTCGTCAATGTTGTCGGTCACATGTCCTCATTGGCTTTGGAGACATGTACTGCCTAATCCTAAACACCGATTGGTTTGTGTGTGGTGTCGTCAGAAGCAGAAGAGGCTCACGGTCGTAAACATCTAGTCACGTGTACTCTGAGATGGACGCGCAGGTCAGGAAATGACGTAAACGGACCGTATATAGTTTGTTATTTGTGTTATTACGTTACGTGTTGGACTAAATACATGGACATATTGAGGAAAGTATTTCGGTTTTATGGAAACGGATTTCATATTTCACAAGAATGGATACTTGGCGAGCTGTACAGAAAGTCCTGAGTCATAAGATGATCGTTGTGGATAAAGGGAAGACTTTGAAGGTATGTAGCATTATAGCTTTTCTTACTTAGCTCAGGGGCTAGCCGAGCTAATCGCTAATACTATTACGGCTGTGAGCAACCATATAAGTCGTGAGTGGTCTTGAATGAATCAGGACAATCTAAGCTTTCCAACGATGTACGGCATGAATATATATGTTTAAGGGTTGGTGTTTAAAACATCCAGAAGAACTTGTGGCTACCTCCTAACATCCGTCCCGTCCCGTAGACGGAACAGCGTGCGTTAAGTGGTTAAATATGACTGTTTTCAGGGGACATCTTATCTCTAAAATGTCAACTTTTCAGTGAAATGTGAGGAGAAATCGCTTCATCTCAATGACACAATACATTTTAGATACCATCTAACCAGTTCAAGATAAATGACTCAACCTGTAGAAGAGCATATCATTCATTAACTGATCTGAATGCATGAAAAATTCAGAATCAGTTCCTTTAAAATTGAACTAGCAGCAATGTTAATGGTCTTTTTTTTACTATTTCATATCTCTGAGCACTTAGCATTACATCAGTGGTAAGACTCTGCTAGATGTTGTGGTTAAAGAGCTCTATGATGTGAGACAGAAAAACCCTACAAGGCAAGAAATCTGATTTTCTGCAAATAAAAGTGTAAAAGTGACTGTGATGAAGTGCATGTACTGTGGGAATAGCTTTTACTGTGATATCTCATCTTTCTCGCCCCTTGTTAACCCTCGTAGAAAACATGGCATCTACACTCCTAAAGCAGACACATTCAACTTAATTTCTATATGAACAATTTTTTCCTACTCTGTCCATAATATCTACAACTAAAAGTAACGATTTGAAGATATGCATGTTTCCACGCTACATTTATTTAACCCTTACAAACTCTTCAGGGTCTAATTTGACCCCTTTTTTTTTTTTTACATCTTAAAACATTTATTTCAGACGGACTTTTCCTAATGTGACCCACAGTTTACTAAACTGGAAATAAAATGCATCTCTTTTTTTTGTGATCAAATGTTTTATTTTGTTTTAAAGAAAGGTATAAACATACAAAATGCAGAAGAGAAGAAAGAAAGAGAGAGAAATAAATATATAAATGAATAAATAAAATGAATAAAAATATTTAAAAAAAAACATGTACATGCACATATTATAAAAATAAATATATTATTTATATACACATAAAAAAACAACTAAGATAAAATAATGATAAAAAATAAAAGTAAATAAATAAACTAACACTGTTGCCGGTATTTAAAAATGGCGGGTTTGATTCTTGTGTGGGACGGCTCATGACTCTTCCAGCGACAACTCTTCAGTGGCCGGCAGTCTGTTGACGTCATATTTAGTATCGGCTCGGCTCGCTTGGAACCTCAGCAGAGCAGGTACTAAAAAAGTAGCAGGTACCAGGTACTATCCCTAGGGGACACGCGAAAAAACCGAGCTGAGTTGAGCCGAGTCGAGTCGTGCTGGAACTCTGTAGTGAAAAAGCGCCATTACACAACCTTTACTTTCCTGCTCTGTTAGGCAGTTGTGAAGGCATCAGTCTTCTCATCTCATTTACCTCCAATATTTACCATTTATGATTAACAAGAGGTTTGGAGAAGAATAAAGAAAAGTTGTGTTAAAAAAAATCTAATAATAAAAGTGTTCTAGCAGCATTCATTCAAATCCTGACCTGCACATTTGTAAATATTGCATGTGGCTCATTTCGTCTAAATATATAATTATACATGGAATATATTCTTTAAAAATTGGTATTACAATGTCCAACAGCCATAGTGTCACTTTTATGTCATGCAACTATAAGTAATCTTTATCTTTCCATCTTAATCGTATCATGGTTTGTGCACTTTGAAACTAACCTTCTTCCCAGTAAAGGAAAGGAAAAGCAAATAACGTTTTCTAGAACATTTCATCCCAATTAAAGTCTCAGTGACAGTGTTCATACATCACTTTTATGTTGTTTGTGTTTGGTTTCTGAATTGCGGTTGATGGTTGATGTTTTCCCAACGCTAACTGGCTCTTGTTAAGAGAAAATTTGTGTGCATCAAGTAGACATATGAAGTATTATAAAATGCTTCATAAAGAATATCACTGCTTTTATATGTTTTTAATAGAGAAACCAACTGGCCAAGAAATGGGAAATATGCGCTCGAGCAGCAGCAGTCAGCTTTAATAAGTAAAGAAAAAAAAAAGATGCTCCTCTGTAGCCTGCAGGGAAGAGATCAGCCGCCGTTATTAATGCATCAAACCACATTCAATATACATCCTGAATTTTAATGAGCCGCCGTGACCGATATATTCAGGAAGGACAATGTAGATATATTAAACATTCAGTGACCTCATCATCAATTGTTGCTTTTCCAAACAAATCATTGGTCAACATGAGGGCGACCGCGTCCCGCCTTCACTGCTTGTCATCATTAGTCTGCATCAGGTGAAGAAGAAGCCCATTATGAGTGGAAATGAGAGTGGTGAAACGCTTCATACATCACTTCTTAGGATGAATCTTTTTTTTTTTTTTTCATTGGAGTTGAGAAATATGAATAAGATAATGAGCATAGACATAAATATTGATGGGGTGATGATTTCCTGAAAGAGTATCGTCAAACAGGAAAAGAAACGTAATTATATGGGATTAAATTTGTCTCATAATGATAATAATACTAATAAAAAAAAGTCTGACTACAAATGAATTGAAACCATAGAAATGACCTCAAAGGCAACACTTTTAATAAAAGTGTAAAATAGTAAAACATTTGATTTCAATATTACTTTTATGTCATTGATTAGGATTTCTCTTTTTGCTGCAGAATTGCATCACTATTGGCTAATCACTAATTAATCACCAATTATTGCATCACATAGTTTACAGCAGCCAAAATACCTATATGGTAATTTATAACTACTATATGGTAATTTATATGTTTTTTATAACTACTATATGGTAATTTATAACTACTATATGGTAATTTATATGTTTTTTATAACTACTATATGGTAATTTATAACTACTATATGGTAATTTATATGTTTTTTAATAACTACTATATGGTAATTTATATGTTTTTTATAACTACTATATGGTAATTTATAACTACTATATGGTAATTTATATGTTTTTTATAACTACTATATGGTAATTTATAACTACTATATGGTAATTTATATGTTTTTTAATAACTAGAATATGGTAATTTATAATTACTATATGGTTATTTTATAACTACTATATGTTTTTTTATAACTACCATATGTTTTTTTTATAACTACTAATAATGATCTAAGAAAAATTAAGACAATTCTTACTTTTTTATTAGGATTGTAAAGAGAAAGAGCTGTTGGCCAGAAATAATTTAAGTTGTGCTACTTTTTTCACTTCGACCACTGACCTGTCCCTCCAGAAGTAATTGGCCAATGGGGACCGAGGCCTGTAAAACCCACCCAAGCAGGACTTTGTGTCAAAAGGGCGTCTGAATTCAAACTGCTCCCATCCAGATGCAGATTTTGTCTGCCCAGATGTAGTCCTGGGTTCCAGCAGCCATTGGCCTTTTTAAATAACAGATGCTTCGTAGCCTTTTTAAGACATTTTAAGGTGGATTGCACGCACTGTGGTCACTTTAACTTTTTTTAATTTTTACTATTTTTATTATATTTATTCTCTATTGTACTTTTGTGGATTGTTTATTTTTATTTTTAATTGTAACTGTAATTGTCATTTCTATTGTTTTGCTGCTGGCTGCACCACATTCCTCCGTCCGTCCTTCCTTCCTTTCCTCTGTCCTTCCTTCCTTTCCTCCTTTCCATCCCTCCTTCCTTCCTCCTACCTTTCTTCCTTCCTTCCTTCCTTCCTTCCTTCCTTTCCTCCCTTCCATCCCTCTTTCCTTCCTCCTACCTTTCTTCCTTTCCTTCCTTCCTTCCTTCCTCTCTCCCTTTTTTCCTCCTTCCCTCCTGCCTTCCTTCCTTCTTTCCTGCGTCCTTCCTTCCTTTACTCCCTTCCGTCCCTCCTACCTTTCTTCCTTCCTTCCTGCCTTCCTTCCTTCCTTCCTTCCTTCCTTAGGGACAATAAAGATATATTGAACTTGAACTTGAAAATTTAGCAGTGAAAGTGAAAAAAAAGGGAAAGAAATCCTGATCAGTCAAAGAAAAGTGAAAGTATTGTAAATGAAATGGTTTTGCCTTTAAGGTCACTTTTGTTTGGTTTAAATTCATTTTTATTCACACACATTTCATCCCATATATTTGTCCAATGTCTGACAACAGCTGGAAGACCAACAAATGACACGGTTAAGGTCACAGTCAGGCTCATTATGTGCATCATGATACAACAACCTATATATATGTTGAAAATAATAATGATACTGGGTCTCTCGGGTCTCTCGGGGCCCCATTAACTGTTATTTCAGTAACAATATAGCTGTAGTAATGTATTTGTAGCTTACCTCACTAGCAGGGGGGCTCAGGTCTGATTCCTTTCCAAAAGCAATAACCTTTTAAACTTGCATCGTATCAGAGAAGAAGAAATTGATCAGTCAGCGGTGTAGCTCACACCTTCCAGCTGCCCGCATGCTATTTGTAACCTAAGCAATAACACAACCTGTGTTAAATCAAAGCAGAAAGATTATATTTGTTGTCCTTAACATCGATGGCTTTGTGGTAGAAAAACAATAATGATGTAGGACCAATAATGTGTTACCAGGCCAGCGGTTTCTGAAGGGCAATCATACAACATAGGAAAACCATCCATGCAGTACAGATTACTGTATGTGTGTATGTGTGTATGTGTGTATGTGTGTATGTGTGTATGGAACTAAAACCAATGTTCATTCTGATATAAAACCCCTAAAAACCTGCTTATTAATCCTGTTATCTCAGTTATTTATTATTAGTTTAACCTTCCTGTCATCCTCACTGGACTGTTCCTTCTTTCCTCCCTTCTGTCCTTCCTCCCTCCCTCCTTCTCTCTTTTTTCCTTCTTCTGTCCTTCCACCCTTCCTTTTTCCTTCCTCCATTCCCCTTCCTTCCATCTTTCCTTTCCTTCCTCCCTTCCTTCTTTCTTTCCTCCGTCCTTCCTTCCTTTCCTCCCTTCCGTCCCTCCTACCTTTCTTCCTTCCTTCCTTCTTCCCTTTTTTCCTCCTTCCCTCCTGCCTTCCTTCCTTCTTTCCTCCGTCCTTCCTTCCTTTCCTCCCTTCCGCCCCTCCTACCTTTCTTCCTTCCTTCTTCCCTTCTTTCCTCCTTCCCTCCTGCCTTACTTCCTTCCCTCCTTCCTTCCTTCCTTCCCTCCTTTCCTTCCTTCCCTCCTTCCTTTCTTCCTCCCTTCCTTCTTTCCTTTACTCCCTTCTTTCCTTCCTTCCCTCCTTCCTTTCTTCCTTCCTTCCTTCCTTCTTTCCTTTACTCTCTTCTTTCTTTCCTTCCTTCCTTCCTTCCTTCCTTCCCTCCTTCCTTTCTTCCTTCCTTCCTTCTTTCCTTTACTCTCTTCTTTCTTTCTTTCCTTCCTTCCTTCCTTCCTTCCTTCCTTCCTTCCTCCCTCCTTTCCTTCCTTTTTCCCTTCCTTCCTTAACTCGAGGACAACAGGAGGGTAAAGGATATGTCAGATAAAACCAAATGTCACAGGAAATAAACCATACCATGAAAAATAAAGCACAAACGAAGCAAAGTCTCAAATGAAGCCTGTAAAACAAGCAGAATGTGATTATAAAAATAGAGTTTACTGATTCATACACAGAAGCTGCTGACAATCCTTAGTCCACTTTAATTATTTGTGAGCTATGAACAATATCTATGCTTGTTAAATGAGAAACAATGTTGTGCTTATTAAAACCTAAAAACATAATGAACCTGAACAACCAGCTGGAGTGACGTCCCTTTAGTCTCTGAGGCTGTTTTTTTTTGACATTACAGAGAATCAAAATAATTAATATTTGAGCAGGTTAAATTGGAAAAAAAAGTTAAATTGATTAAACAACGAGCAGATTCAACACTTTGAACAAGCGTCTTAACAATATGTAGTTGTCAGAGTCCTACACTTTACATGTGATGATTAATTCAGCTGTTTTTTGCTCTGATCTGATACTATTTTAGTGAGCCAGCTCTGAATCTGAATCTCACTGTCCAGCTGAGAGGACGGTCAGTCGGCAGGTCAACTCTAATAGAAATGTTAAACATGAGGGCAGCGACGTGCAGCAGAGGAGGGAAAAATATTCCCCACATGGTTAGGAAGTAGGAGAAGTCCTCAGATGGATCAGAGCTGGTTCAACATGAAGCTGTTGAGATTATTTTTATCATTTCTTTTTGTGTGTGTGTTGTTTTTCATTATACATGACTCAGATGTGTCTTTGTAACCTCTGCAGTCTCTTCAGCCTCATTTACATTTTTTCTGAAGCCTCAGCTGAAAGAAAAACACAAAGATAAGCAGAGTTGTCACGATGTTAAGAGATGCTTATCTGAACGTATATAGAGACAAACCAAAGCAGCATGCAGTAACACGATGCTACATAATGCTAAACGCTGATGTATGATGTGTAGAAGTTGTTCAACACATGGAGTCAGAACTGGTTGCTCTGCAGCTGCTGAGAATAACTGTGTAAGTTTATTTAGAAGAATACCAGCTGCTCATAATATGTGATAAACTGAATTCAATATAGACTCACAGCTGTCAGACTAATGTACAACAATCGTTTATGTTTCCTCTTTCGCTCTATAAGCTCCCATTTTAGAGAAAATCATGATCTAACAGCACAGTATTCAAACTTAGAAAGGTTGCTTAATGATTTGACATCACTCATGCATATTTTTAACCTTCCTGTCGTCCTCCCGGGTCAAATTGACCCCGTCTGTTTTGACTGTTCCTTCTTTCCTCCCTTCCTTCTTTCCTTTCCTCCCTTCCTTATTCCCCCTTCCTTTCTTCCTCCCTCCCTCCTTTCCTTCCTCCTCTCTGCCTTCCTCCTTTCTTTCCTTCTTCCTCCCTTCCCAACTTAACCCTTAAACAGACCTTACTAGTTTAGTCATTTGCACCTCAAGTAAGGAAGGAATGAAGGAAAGAAGGAAGGAAGGAAAGGACGGAAGAAGGAAGGAAAGGAGGAAGAAGGGAAGGAAGGGAGGAAGAAGGAAGGAAAGGAAGGAGGGAGGAAGGAAGGAAGGAAGGAAAGGAGGGAGGAAGAAGGAAGGAAAGGAGGGAGGAAGAAGGAAGGAAAGGAAGGAAAGGAAGGAGGAAGGAAGGAAGGTAGGAAGGAAAGGAGGGAAGAAGGAAGGAAAGGAGGGAGGAAGGGAAGGAAGGGAGGAAGAAGGAAGGAAAGGAGGGAGGAAGGAAGGAAGGACAGATGAAGGAAGGAAGAAAGGACAGAAGGAGGGAACATTTACCCTAACAGCTGAACTTTGATCTGAGGAAGGAAGGAAGGAAGGACAGATGAAGGAAGGAAGGAAGGAAGGAAGGAAGGAAGGACCCAGGAGGAAGGTTAAAGAGTCTGTATCTCCTGGTGCACGTTGTCTGTTTAAGGTTTAAAATATCCAGGTTTCCAATATTTAATTGAAACATTTATAATGTATTTTTTTTATTACAAAAGATCAATGAACTGATAATAAGAGTCAAATAGATCAATAGAAAAAAATCTATCTGCTTAAATATAAGTGTATATAAGTGATTTTGTGTTTCTTTTCCAAAGTTAAACCTAAAAAGATGGTTTGAAGTATTTAAAAGGATTTGGATTCAGTAAAGAGATTTGATACTCTAATGTCACACCAGAGTGGCACTTGAACGCCCCAACAGCCCCTCTGGTTATCTTCAGCCTCTCTGATTTGACCTCATGGGGCAAAAGTAAAAACCTCAAGTGTAACCCTGCACATGAAAGAGATAAATGCCTCTTCATTTTTTGCCCCTGAGAGAATCTGTGCTCTGAGATATTTAGTAATACTAGATCATCTTGCACATGAAAGGATGAGGCTAAAAAAAACCCTGCTGCATTTCCTATAGGACTGTTTAAATCAATAATGTGATTTGTATTTAATTGTTGTTGTTTTTTCCACACCTTCTTTTCCAAATGAATTTAGATTATAAATCTAGCTTTAACTTTTAATAAATTATAAATGTTATCTGTCCATGAAGTTCAAACAGAGACACAGTGACTGGTCCAATTTAACATAAAGTCTCACTTCAACATACCCCCCCACCCTCCAAAAATGTGATAATTATTTCCTTCCTTCCTTCCTTCCTCCTTTTCTTTCCTTCCCTCCTTCCTTCTTTCCTCCCTTTCTTCCTCCCTTCTGTCCTTCCTTCCTTCCTTCCTTCCTTCCTTCCTTCCTTCTTTCCTCCCTTTCTTCCTTCCTTCCTTTCTTCCTTCCTTCCTTCTTTCCTCCCTTTCTTCCTTCCTTCCTTCCTTCCTTCCTTCCTCCCTCGCTCCCTCCCTCCTTTCCTTTCCTTTCCTTCCTCCTCCCTTCTTTCCTCCCTTTCTTCCTTCCTGCTGTCCGTCCTTCCTTCCTTTCCTCCCTCCCTCCTTTCCTTTCCTTCCCTCCTTCTTTCTTCCTCCTTTCCTTCCTTCCCTCCTTCGTTGAGGAGAGTCACTGGGGGCTGCAGACAGTGCTGAGGCAAGCAGCAGGAAGGGATCGTATTTTTATATCATGGATACTGAAATGTGTTACTATCATCATTATCACATAGAGAGAGAACTGTCACATAGTTTTGGTACCCAGGAAACTTTTGGGTGATGCATCATCATATCTTGATTTGTAGGTATTTTCACTTTTGGCTGGACTGCAACAGCAGGGCTGAGTGATGAAATAACCACATTGGTTGGATGAAACTTGGGACAGCCAAGTTTGATGGCAGATATTTTAAGACAGGCTAAAAGCTGTGGTTAATGTTTGCTGTAGGACTGTTAAATATGTCATTACATACTGTTCATATTGACTCTCTACAACCAATTCATAATCATAAATTCCCCATCAGTCATTAAAGGATAATTACCGTTTTTTTACAACCTGGACCTTATTTCTAGCATAAAATACGATCATTTACTCACCCAGACAACTTTGGTGTCATTTGAGTCGTTCGGCCACGAAATTAGCTCCAGTGTTGCGCCGCGTATATCCATATAATGCGAGTACATGGGGCACCGAAGCCCAGCCTCTATATAACACATTATCTGCCGCCAAACTAGTTCATTTCACCAATATGTAGTTATGATACGTTAGTGCTATTCCCCTCCGAGCCCGTGGTGGCATGTGAGGCCAGGAGATACGTGTCTGGATGTGTCAATAAACACTGGAGGATTTCCACTCGATGATAAACCGGGCTGTGGTAGAGACATTCGGAAATGACATCATCCAGATCAGAGGTTAGCAGGTCAACCTACAGACCCCGGATGTTGATAACATGCCACCACGGGCAGGAAAAGTCGGGCTGAAAGAAATGTGTATATGATGTTTTTACAGCTCTCAAATGTAAAAAACATCTCAAATTTGACCCTGAACAATATGTAAAGGTTAAGTTTCATTTGTTTTTTACGTGACAAAGTAATCATGTAGATTCCCAATATGATGATCAATTCATCCAAATTATAACAATATGAAAATTTGCTGTAATCTTTCATAGATTGCTGGCTGGGTGAACTCAGCCGGTCAATGTCTGTCATCTTAGTTAATGTACCACTGGGTCTAAAGTCTCTGTAGCATTTTGATCTATGATATCATTTCTTTTGGGAGATTAATGTTGGTCTCACAAATGAAATCTAACAAATTGTAGCTGTCTGAATGTTAAATGAAGCTTCAACAACAGTGCTTGCCTCTGGGGTTCTGCATGTAAAGATGTCACCATATTATAATAAGTATGAATGCATTCAAATGAACAAATCAGTCTATTTTAAATTTCATTTGATTTTAATAGAGCTACACAACAGTTTGGATTTTTATTGTATCTGCATTAACTGACTGAATAACATCATTTCCTGCATCTCTGTGTTTCATTCACAATCCAGCAAATACTAGGTTGGGTTGAGAATAGTTTAATGTATAGTTTAGTCTGCTTTTCAAAATATATGGCTGGTGATTTTTTCATGAGAATTCAGTCAAGGAAGAAAGAAAGAAAGGAAGGAATGAAGGAAGGAAGGAAGGAAGGAAGGAAGGAAGGAAGGAAGGAAGGAAGGAAGGAAGGAAGGAAGGAAGGAGGGAGGGAAAGAAGGAAGGAAGGAAGGAAGGAGGGAGAAAGGAAAAGAAGAAAAGGTAGGGAGAAGGAAGGAAGGAAGGAAAGAAGAAAGAGGAAGGAGAGGGAGGAGGGAGAAAAGGAAAAGAAGAAGAAGGTAGGTAGGAAGAAGGAAGAAAGGAGGGAGGGAGGGAGGGAGGAAGGAAGGAAGGAAAGAAGAAAGGAGGAAGGAGGGAGGGAGGGAGGGAGAAAGGAAAAGAAGAAGGTAGGAAGGAAGGACAGAGGAAAGAAGGAAGGGAGGATGGAAGGAAGGAAAGAGAGAAGGAAGGGAGGAAAGAAGGAACAGTCAAAACAGATGGGGTCAATTTGACCCGGGAGGACGACACGAAGAACAATTAAGAAAAAAACAGAGAATCATCATCCTTACCCTTTAATCATTTTATTATTGTTATATCCAAAACAAGAAACAGTCTCAACCAAAGCTATTGGATTGCATTATAACACTGGGTGTTCGCGTTATTTTGTCCACCCCCTGCAAGTTGTCGCTGTACTTCCTGGCAGTGTGTTTGCCATCTCAGTGAAGCGGAGAGGAAATGAGCCAGTGTGACAGCCCTCTGGTAGCAACATCTAATAGTTTTACTGACAGAGGTCTCTGCTGTGCTCTCCAGAGCTGGCAACATGATCCATCAATCACACACACACACACACACACACACACACACACACACACACACACACACACACACACACACACACACACACACACACACACACAGGCAAAATATAACACTTCTGTATATTTGTTTGAAGAACTCGCTTTATTGTGAAAATCTTTTGTATGTTTTTTTAACCCTTACATACTGTTCTGGGTCAAATGACACTATTTCTTTTAGGTGCATTTCTCCTAATGTGACCCTGAATATGGGAAAAAAGGAAAAACATCATAATTTTTCAGTTTTTGTGCAGCTGATACACATTTTTGTTTATGCAAATGTCCAAAATTTGAACTGCTTTTACTAAAAAACAGAAAATCCACCATCCCTCACATTCTGTAAAATGTAATCCTGGACCATATACAGTGATTGTGAATGTCTCACAGCTTCATTAAGCATCAATCAAAAAACATTTATTAATAACTGACGGGGAATTCATGAATGTGAATTGAGGTGTAAAGAGTCTAATCATAAGTCAGAATATGAACAGTACAGTAAGTTTCGTCCTGTGACCCAAATCTAAAGACCACCCTGAGATTAGCCATCTCTTCAATGCAGACAGACATAAAAGAGGAGATTGCAATTAAAGCAAAGCACAAAGTCCATTTATCCTATGTGGATGCTCAAAAAGCAGCGATATCCCTCTTAGAAAAGAATCTGATTAGATCTTTGATGTCTGGTCTGGGGTTAAAAATTGATAATGGATTCTTTTATCAGCAGTGTGTTGGCATAAGAAGGTGAAAGCAAAACATTTGGCAGAGAAAAAGAGGTTTTCTTTTATTATGCTGTGGAGATATCTTTTTATGTTGGCAACATTTCGACTTCCCCCCCCCCCCCCCCCCCCCGCTGTTCTTTTGCCTCTGATATCGCATTTGACTGCTCCGGTGCATCAGATCACAAAAAAAAAAAAAACATATCTGCTCTTAGAGGGATGCATAAGGATATTAGGTATCTCTCTCTCTTTTGCTCTCTTGCTGCCCACAGACTCATTTCAAAGGCATTTCCTCTCCAACAGACTTCAGGATTCCCTCAACATAACATTGTGATTAGTTTCATGACTTAAAAAAAAATCCAACCGACAGCAGCTCGGAGGGGAAGTTATATCTGCTTAAATCCATATAGCTGCAAACTTCAACAACTGTACAGTACGTGAGCCGTGACACCTCCCATCACAGCACACAGAGAGGCAGACATGTGTGAAATAAACATGTAGAGATCAGATACATCCGTGCAGAAACATAGCAAACAAATGACGTGCTGTGCAAAGCCACCTGCAGGCCTCGGAGGTTCAGAAGCTCACAGTCTTTTCATGCAGGTGCACCAGGTTGATACGCTTCAGGCCACAGATGAGCATTTGATAGGATGTTTTTCTTTACCAACACCAACTGAGAGGATTGTTGTAAGTAGATATGATGTTAGATCTAAATTGTAATTGTCTGCGCTGTAGGTGGGGAGGTTATACTGTAACAGCGGGAGTGATGAAATTTATCATCAAAACATTTTTTATGTATTCTCTCAGCATGCTATGAGGGAGCGACAGGATTATTAAATACAACTAGACTTTTCCATGGGGAGAACTATGTGAATACAACTCTTAAGCATATAGCACTTTGGAAATGAGTGATCTACTTTAACCCTCCTCCAGTGTTAGGGTCAAATCTGACCGATTTACGCATCATAAAAAATGTGTTTTTCATCTGATTGCATCATGGCTTTATGATATCCATCCACACGAGGCATTTGAGCATATAACACTGTTGATCACTACATTTAGTGACGTATGAGTCGTTTAGTAAATATTGTCAAAAATGACCACCTTAGGAAATAAATGGACTTTAATATGTTCATCCATAAAGTGGAAAACATCTCCATACACACACCCACTTACCCAAATATCCACAACCACTACACCCCCATTCTTTCATCCATTCTCCTCACAGACCCCCATAAAGCTTATTTGTGCCTTGCTCTTATTTTTCTCTGTGTGACTGAAAGGGCTCTGGACCATATTTTTGAGCCAAATGACATCTTGGTGAATGATAGTTACTCATGTTAACCACTAACATAACATTATCATGAATTATTATTGCTATAATTGCTCTTTATTTATTTATTATTTTATTATTTGCTAATTAATTACCTCCTGCCTTAGTATTTACTTTATTTAGTTGTTGGTCTGATCTTGTCTGGAGTCACTTTCTGTGTCTATTTTCTACTTATTTATTTATTTTGTATTTATTTGTTATGTTTAATCATTATTTGATGTTTTGGCTATATTGATGCAGTTATGGTAGCTGTAATAGCTGTACATGAAGGAGCACAATGGTGTGGATGGTGATGACTGGGGAGGGGTTTGACTGTTGGAAGGGGGGGGGGGGGTATTGTTTTATTGTTATTGTGAATAATGAAAATAAAAAAATGTTAATCACAAAAAAAACCCATAAAACCCAAAACATTATCATTAACATAAGAGCAGTTAAAACAGGCAGTCAAATTTGACCGTGAACACTTAAATAAGAAGGTGGCGGGGGGGCAACGAACACTGGGTTAGGGTTAAATGGAATTTGTTCTAGTGGCATCTTAACATGCAGATCATTTTGGTTTTATTTGTCTAATTTTTGTAAAATCTCTTTCTGAGATATTTTCATTTCCATTCACCATGAAGCAATAGAGGTGAATAGATTGCACCGATGACTCTGCATAATCCACACAACATACTGTAAACAGTTTCACACAGGGACTGTTTCTGTGGAAGACAGTAGTTACTATGAATGGTACAGTGTTGTTGTTATTACTTATCCTTAAGTAAAGCACCTCTCACTCAGGAGCTTAACTCTCCTAAACTCAGTCAAAGTTACAGACAATTTTTCAAGTCATTCAAAATCTCTCCAAATGAAATTACATCAGACAAAATCCACAGTCCTTGATTTGTGCAAAAATGTTTTTAAAAGCTTATTAGAAGATATTATGAGACTTAATCAAATAAAGTCGATATCTTCCACAGTTACAGTCTTCTTAGTATAATTTCTCATTTTAAAGCTCACTTGTATTAGATTAGATATTCCTATGCTCTGGAGAAGTATATCACAGCACATGAGCTGTATGAATAATGTGAGCTCATTGTCTTCAGTCTCTATATCACTTGAGCCAATAGCAGATTATTGGATGAGGAGATGGATTGGTTGAATGTTGCTTTAAATCGTCTTGCAGCTTTACCGAAGCTTGTAGAAGTGGTAACGTTATCTGGTCTGGCTTCAGCAGGTGTGAGATATGTGCCGACGCTGGAAGTCTGTTAAGCAGCCTTTTGGTTGTCTTGATGCTTTTTCCTTTTAGCGTGGTTGCCGAGAGCCACTTCCCCCATGTTGCCAACATCAAATGTTGTGGTGCAGAGCCTTCATCCAGCACAGCTAGGGTCGGCCTGCTCTCGCTTCAGCTGTTTTAGATGGATTATATTTGTTGTTCAAAAGCCATACCTTATTAAAACACACTCTTCTCAGGTGGTTTTTGTGGATAACTGCTAACGCTAACTTTTGCTTATTCCCAATGCAATGTGTATCATGTGATGCAGATTGAAACAAAGTTTTAATGATGATGCAGCCTGTACAACACATATTTAAACCCTCCTGTTGTCCTCGATTCAAGGGGTTCAAGGAGGAAAGGAGGGAGGAGGAAGGAAGGAAGGAAAGGAAGGAAGGAAGGAAGGAAGGAAGGAGAGGGAGGAAGAAGAAGAAAAGGAGGAGGGAGGATGGAAGAAGGAAGGAAAGGAGGAAGGAAGGAAGGAAGTAGGGAGGGAGGAATGAGGGAAGGAAAGGAGTAAGGAAGAAAGGGGATGGAGTAAGAAAGAAGGAATGAGGGAAAGAAGGAAGGAAGGAAGGAAGGGAGGAAAGAAGCCTGGGGTCAATTTGCTATGCTTGTATGTTGAATCAATGTTTGTTTATATGTCTGGACCCCCTCGAAAACAAGATGATGCATCTTATCCAATAAATACATTTCAATTTTATTATAGCAGCAATACAACAACTTCACCTCAATAATCAACTGAGACCTGCTTAAATAATTCCAGTGGAGTAAAGTATTCTTAACAACTCTTTCCCCAAGCTGTTTCACCCTGATTTATAAATCAAGCACAGACTCTGTGTACTCTGGCTTTATATGATTAAAGGATTCATCTGTTAAGATTATATGCTAGTCGTTGCCGTCGCTGTTGGTCCTCCACATTGAGGCTGTGGTGGCGGTGCTCCAGGGCCCAAGTAAGGCTCCGTCAGCGGGGACAATCATTAGCTTCCTCCCCAAGGAGCCATTTCCTCCTCGGCATCAGCTCCACTTCACCCTCAGCCCTTTGTGGCTCCTGCTGATAAGCCCGAGCTAATATCTGCTCTGTGGCCTGCTGCATTGGAAATGATAAACAGAGGCACAGGCTGCTGTCCACTCCATCAGAACAACAGAAACTGGAATCTGGCCCCCGGGGGCTATTGTTATTGGACAACAGAGGACAGTGTATGTACAGCTGAAATCCTGAATAGGTGCTTGAAACAAACACAGGGACAGGGAAAGGGTGACAGATTGACTTAGTGGTTACAATGGCTGTGACATAAGCAAAATGTCAGTCGGTGTCCAGACTGTTGAGATGTCCTTGAGAAAGACAATGAAACCATTGTCTACCATTATATGTCACTCTGGATAACATGCATAAAACCCTTTAACCATTATATGCTAAAAACCCTAAATTACAATCTGTAAACACTTTTTAATTAAGTTACCAGTGGTAAAAGACATTAATCTGAGACTTCATAAAATGTTTTGTCATTGAGAAATGAGTTGTCCTTTCACTGCATTGAGTACTAAAGCAATACTATTAAACATTGCACATCTGGTTTTAAACTTTTTATTGTTTTAATGCTTTGCCACTTCACTCAGTACAGGTCATTGTATTTTTATCATTTTACGTTGTATTTTTCTATGTGCAGCTGTATTCAACACAACCATATGTCTTATTTTATCTTAACATTGACCTTGACCTTGACCTCATGATAGACATGATAGTTTAAAAACTGATGATTAAAGTCACACACACTGCAGAACGCTAGTACTATATGAATACCATCACTTCAGAAAACAAAACAATATGTACAGTATGAAGTATATGTCATATATTTCCATGTGGGATGGATCTTTCTTTTTTTTAAGATTTACCTTTGGGCTTTTATTTTGTAAGTGGGTGGCATAGAGGCCGACAGACAACAGGGAGAGGGGAAGATGATCTACAGCATGACCTTAACCACTCAGCTACCAAGGCACCCAGGGTGGATCTTTTTTAATTGTTATGGCACAAAAATAAAAAAATGTTATTAATAGAGTCATACAGGTGGTAAACCCCCCCCAAAACAACAACTTAACCCTTACATACGATTAATTCATTAATTTAACACATACACATTTCTTTTAGCAAGACTTGTCCTAATGTGACCCAAAATATACAAACATGGAAACCAAAATGTGTTTGACTTGTGTTTATTAAAAAAAAAAAAAAAAAAAATCAGCATTCACACATATAT
>JAJDFG010000527.1:0-75000 GCA_021039105.1 Scomber colias
TAACGGCAGAGTCCAAAAAAAGTAAATGATAGTAGCTAATCAATTAAATCAATCAATCAAAATTTCAAAAAGGCCAAAATGTCCCAAATGAACATCATACTGCATTGAAGAAGGCTTTAAACTAGCGATTGAGACCATAAACACATTTTGAAAACGTTTACTGAGGTTAGAAATCAAGTGAGAAGTTGGTGAATTCTCCATTGACTTGTATAGAGACGGTCGCCCCCTGGTGGCCTTTTGATAGAATGCAGCTCTAAGTTACTTCCTGGTTGGGCCTCATTTCAGAGGACCAGAACTCCCCGCCTGGTACAGACCTATAAATATGAATATACTGTTTATTTATTGTTATTTAGTCCTAACTTTAATCTCTCCCTCAGGATATTTCCTCCGAGGACGGAGAGCACCTCCACACACTTGTGTCAGACCATCATCGAAGAAGGTCCGCTGGTCTTCATCCCTCTGGCCGAAGAGAACAAGAACAGGAAGTATCAGGAGGAAGTTCCCGTCTACGTGAAGAAGTGGAGCTCCTTCAAGAGCTGGTCATCGTGCTGAGGGGCAAACCTGCAGGAGATCGTCGACAGTACGACCGATACTCGAGTTAATCAGAATATATAAACAGGGGAGGGAGGGAGGGAGGAAAGGATGAAAGAATGGAAGGGAGGTAGAAGGAAGGAAAGGAGGGAGGGAGGGAGGGAGGATGGAGGAGGATGAGAGGAGAGAGGAAGAAAGAAGGAGAGAAGGAAGGGGAGGAGGAGGAGGAAGGAAGGGAGGAAGAAGGAAGGAGAGGAGAGGAGGAAAGGAAGGAAGGAAAGGAGGGAGGAAGGGAGGAAGAAGAAAGGAAAGAAGGAAGAAGGAAGGAGAGGAGGAAGGAAGGAAAGGAGGGAGGGAGGAAGAAGGAAGGGAAGGAGGAGGGATGGGAGGAGGGAGGAAGAAGGAAGGAGGGAGGGATGGGAGGAGGGAGGAAGAAGGAAGGAGAGGTGGGAGGAAGAAGGAAGGAGGGAGGAAGAAGGAAGGAGGAGGAGGGAGGAAGTAAGGAAGGAGAGGAGAAAGGAAAGATGGAAGGAGGGAGGGATGGGAGGAGGGAGGAAGAAGGAAGGAGAGGTGGGAGGAAGAAGGAAGGAGAGGAGGGAGGAAGAAGGAAGGAGAGGAGGAGGAAGAAGGAAGGAGAGGAGGAAAGAAAGGGAGGAAGAAGGAAGGAGAGGAGGGAGGAAGAAGGAAGGAGAGGAGAAAGGAAAGATGGAAGGAAGGGAGGATGGAAGGAAAAGGAGGGAGGAAAGGAAAGGAGGAAGGAAGGAAGGAAGGAAGAAAGGACAGAGGAAAGAAGAAAGGAAAGGAGAGAGGGAAGGATGGAAGGAAGGAAGGAACAGTCAAAACAGATGGGGTCAATTTGACCCAGGAGAACGACACAAAGGTTAATAAAGAGCAGTAGAAGCTAAGACATCCTGACTTTACACTCTTAATACTACAATTCCCATAATGCAATTCTCTTCAAGCTCAAATGTCGATAACCTCAAGCTGTGTAGTTCTCCTTATGACAACTAAACCGACCCTCATGTAAAAAGAAACTCCAACCATGATCCCTTTTCTTTCCCTCTCATGCATTGATTGATCTTTGTATAATTTGCTGATGACGTCATCGTTTCCTGTCCGCAGGTGGGCCGACGGCAAAGGTCCGCTGGCGTCCGAGTTCTCCAGCTCGGAGGTGAAGAGCCTGATCCGAGCCTTGTTTCAGAACACGGAGAGGAGAGCTGTAGCTTTGACTAAAATCAAATAAAAAATAAAAAAAACTCCCTTAAGTAAAATAAAAACCACCACCAAAAAAAAAAAACCCAAACTGCAGCACTTTTTCCTCCGAGAGGGGAAAATATATAATGTTTTCATCTTTTATTCATTCATTCCTTTCTTTTCCCTTCATTTATATTTGAACATTTCATCCAGCAGATACAGCCCTGTGTGATGTGCTGTGAGTATAAGCTGACTGTAATCAATCTGTAGGATACATTTCGTCCTCTCTCAGCACGCAGACTGTAATTAGTGCTGCAGAGATTACACCAAGGCTTCCTGACATCAGCCTCCAGCATCTTCATCATCATCATCATCATCATCAGTACAAGCTGAGGCTGCTGAGGTTGAGGTTGTGTAACCCGTGACTCGCCATCTGTTGACATGTGACGTTGTATGGAGAGAGTTAAAGGGAAACTTAAAGTGGTTCAGTGTTTAGTAGCATCGAGACAGGCTGTAGTTTAATCTGACATCAGTATACATCCACTAAAAGTGCTTTTTTTGGGCTGTAGTGTGATCTGACATCAGTATACAGCCATTAAACTGCTTTTTTGGGCTGTAGTGTGATCTGACATCATTATACATCCACTAAAACTGCTTTTTTTCCCTTTTTTTGGGCTGCAGTGTGATCTGATATCAGTATACATCCACTAAAAGTGTTTTTTTTTTGGGCTGTAGTGTGATCTGACATCAGTATACATCCACTAAAACTGCTTTTTTGGGCTGTAGTGTGATCTGACATCAGTATACATCCACTAAAACTGCTTTTTTTGGGCTGTAGTGTGATCTGACATCAGTATACATCCACTAAAACTGCTTTTTTGGGCTGTAGTGTGATCTGACATCAGTATACAGCCATTAAAACTGCTTTTTTGGGCTGTAGTGTGATCTGACATCAGTATACATGCACTAAAACTGCTTTTTTTCCCTTTTTTTGGGCTGCAGGTGTGATCTGATATCAGTATACATCCACTAAAAGTGTTTTTTTTTGGGCTGCAGTGTGATCTGACATCAATATACATCCACTAAAAGTGTTTTTTTTTTGGGCTGTAGTGTGATCTGACATCAGTATACATCCACTAAAACTGCTTTTTTTCCCCTTTTTTTGGTCTGTAGTGTGATCTGACATCAGTATACATCCACTAAAACTGCTTTTTGGCTATTTTATAGGCTGTAGTGTAATCTGACATCAGTATACATCCATTAAAACTGCTTTTTTCCCCCCCTTTTTTGGGCTGTAGTGTGATCTGACATCAGTATACATCCATTAAAACTGCTTTTTTCCCCCCCTTTTTTGGTCTGTAGTGTGATCTGACATCAGTATACATCCACTAAAACTGTTTTTTGGGGCTGTAGTTTAATCTGACATCAGTATACATCCACTAAAACTGCTTTTTTTCCTTTTTTGGGGCTGTAGTGTGATCTGACATCAGTATACATCCACTAAAAGTGCTTTTTTTGGGGCTGTAGTGTGATCTGACATCAGTATACATCCACTAAAAGTGCTTTTTTTGGGCTGTAGTTTAATCTGACATCAGTATACATCCACTAAAAATGCTTTTTTGGGCTGCAGTGTGATCTGATATCAGTATACATCCACTAAAACTGCTTTTTTTGGGCTGTAGTTTAATCTGACATCAGTATACATCCACTAAAAGTGCTTTTTTTTTCTTTTTTTGGGGCTGTAGTGTGATCGGACATCATTATACATCCACTAAAACTGCTTTTTTTGGTCTGTAGTGTGATCTGACATCAGTACACATCCACTAAAACTGCTTTTTTTGGGGCTGTAGTTTAATCTGACATCAGTATACATCCACTAAAAATGCTTTTTTGGGGCTGTAGTTTAATCTGACATCAGTATACATCCATTAAAAGTGCTTTTTTTTGGGCTGTAGTTTAATCTGACATCAGTATACATTCACTAAAACTGCTTTTTTCTCCTTTTTTTGGTCTGTAGTGTTATCTGACATCATTATACATCCACTAAAAGTGCTTTTTTGGCTATTTTAAAGGCTGTAGTGTGATCTGACATCAGTATACATCCACTAAAAGTGCTTTTTTTGCCTTTTTTTGGGCTGTAGTGTGGTCTGACATCATTATACATCCACTAAAAGTGCTTTTTTGGCTATTTTAAAGGCTGTAGTGTGATCTGACATCAGTATACATCCACTAAAAGTGCTTTTTTGGCTATTTTAAAGGCTGTAGTGTGATCTGACATCAGTATACATCCACTAAAAGTACTTTTTTTTGCCTTTTTTTTGGGCTGTATGATCTGACATCAGTATGTGTATAAAAGTAAGTGTATAAAATCAATCTGAGCCTGTCAAACACTTCTAATGGATGTTTATGGACAGGATGTAGTTGCTCTATTGGATTACACAGCAGCCATTGAAAAATAACATTGAAAAATCTTTTAAGTTTCCCTTTAATGTCTTTTGGAAAATAGGGAAATGTTATCAAACTGCATCTGTAACGTATTTCAGAGGTCTCCGTTTTTCTGTGCTGATGAGTTTGTTTTTCGTTAAACCTCGATGCCTCTAAACGAACATTTGGTTTTTGACAAAGGATTCCTGAACGTTGCCTCTCTTGTTCAGAAGTTTCTTGTACAAGCCATTAAAATGTAACTCCTCTGTATTGTATTTATTGTAAAAAAAAAATCAATAAAAAGACTCGACTTTTCAAAATATATTCCTTTTTTTCATTTGACTGATTGTGCTGATGATTGTGATTTTAGCCCACTGAACGCCTCCCGCTTCATGTCGACGTGAACAATAGATGCTGGTGCGACTCGAAACTGCTTTGGATCTGTACTTCAAGTCCGTGTAAAGTAAGAATAAATATGTGTTCTGAGTTTGACATACCACAGAAAAGTGTGTTGTTAACCACCCTGCCAAATTTCAATACTTAAAAAAAATCGCCAAATATATGAAATTAGGCTTCAAAGTTGTGTAAAAATCAGCCTCTTTCTCTGCTCCCAAACGCTGAAGCCCCGCCCCCTACCAAGTGTCACCTGTCAATCAAAGTCACCACCTCTACCAGAACCATGGACGCTACGTTTGAGAGCTTTCTGCTGCTAACTCGGCTGCTAGCTCAGTGGCTAACTCGGCTGCTAGCTCGGCGGCTAACTCAGCTAAGATCATCTTCCTACCTCCCTCCTTTCCTTCCTTCCTTCCCTCCTTCCCTTCCATACTCCCTTCCTTCTTCCTACTTTCCTTCTTTCTTCCTCCCTTCCATTCTTCCTTCCTTCTTTCGCCCTTCCTTCCTCCCCTCCTTTCCTTCCTTCTCCCTTCCTTCCTTCTTCCTCCCTTCCTTCCTTCCTTCCTCCTTTCCTCTCTTTCTTCCTCCCTTCCTTCCTTGATTCGAGGACAACAGGAGGGTTAAGCATCTGAACAAAAGACAAGTGAATTTACCTCAGTGGATTCGGTCACATCTGGACAAACAATACTTTCTCTATAAGCCTTCTAGCAAATACAGGCAGTAATCTTTTCTTTTTTTTTTTTTTTTTAAATCCACTGTGTTCCTTAGTGTTTCCAAGATTGATAGTGAGGATTAGAGATAATCCCTGCATGTGTAATAAACTGCAGCAGCGACTGAGACACTGATCAGCCTACTTCAGACTCAACAAGCATCCCTTGTTACGCTGATGAGGACGGAGGCATGGATCCATAGAAATGTCCAAGAGGAAGTTGAATTTTCTGGATTGTGTCTGACTTCTATATTTTTATTTCTTTGCCCAAACAGAAGCATTCATCCTTGAAGAGTAATCCACGACCGAGCCGAGCCGAGCCGAGCATCTTGAGGACCTCAGCGATGATCTCCACTGTGGCGTTCAGCAGAGAGACGATACTAAGCGTTAAGTGCAGCAGGAGTTCGGTGAAGATCGAGCCACGCAGGAACTCAATCCCTCCAACACAAACTCTGACTGCTAAACATCTGCTGGCGTATCTGCCCAGACCTCAACCAGAGTGCATCCGCTACAATCCTTACTCTTACAAGGTATACAGCGTTCTTCTTTATTATATGATGTAATGTGGTTTTAAAGATTGTCAATTGGTTCTTGAACATACTGATATTGGAAGACAGATGTGAGAGTTGTAAATGACCGTTACAGTTGTTTTAATGGGCAGAACTTAGAGTCAAATACCCCAACCGGTTGAGGCAGATGGCCGCCCACTCTGAGTCTGGTTCTGAGGTTTCTTCAGGCGGGGAGTTCTGGTCCTCTGAAATGAGGCCAACGTGGAAGTAACTTAGAGCTGCATTCTATCAAAAGGCCACCAGGGGGCGACCGTCTCTATACAAGTCAATGGAGGATTCACCAACTTCTCACTTGATTTCTAACCTCAGTAAACGTTTTCAAAATGTGTTTATGGTCTCAATCGCTAGTTTAAAGCCTTCTTCAATGCAGTATGATGTTCATTTGTGAAATTTTGGCCTCCCTGATTCTATATTTGACGATAAAGCAGGCTACGTGGCTACCTTGTGATTGACAGGTTGATTGACCAATGTCCTCGAGATCCAGCCCTCGCAACCAATCGCAGACTCCCCGCTCCGCCATTGGTCCCGCCTCATGCCCATAGAAGTAGAATCCGTGTTCATTTTTTCCCAGTTGCACCTGAAATTTTCAAGAGGGCCGCTGCCTAGATTAGAAACTATTGGCTTCCGAGCAGCAGTCCACAAACCAATGGGTGACGTCACGGATGTTACGTCCATTTCTTATATACAGTCTATGGGTTTCTTCCTGTTAAAAGGGAGTTTTTTCTTGCCACTGTTACCAAGTGCTTGCTCATGAAGAGTACAGTTTAGAACCTGCTCTATGTGTAAAGAGCCTTGAGATGACTTTATTGTGATTTGGCGCTATACAAATAAAGATTGATTGATTGATTGGTTGTAATTCAGATAAATTTGCTGTATTTTCTTGATTTTTTGTGGGGGGAAGCAAGAAGCACATACATGAACCTTTCTATTTTAGGTGCTACATCACTTCACTCAAACATAAAATGTCACCTTCACACTAGAATCTGTCCTAAATAAATCTACCTGCATTGGGAGCTGAAGTGTGCTGACATTTTTCTTGCTTGCACACATTTATTATTTGGTCCAGCACCTGCTTTCTTTCTTTCTTCTTCTGGATGTGCATGTCCACATCACATTTTTGAGGAGGCATTGGAACAGAAATCATCTCATGAATGTTGTCAGATTTGTTCTCATACTGCTTGATGTCCTTTATTTCAGGTTGAAGCTAAATCCACCGTTGCCTCCATGACGACCAACAAAAGAGCGTCTCTCACCCACAACCTGAACTTCACCAACAGCTCATCAGTCCTACCATCCCAAGAGGAAGCGTCTCCCTCTCAGACCCAAAGCGTAATATATGTCCATATTAACCATTTGTATTGTAGCAATCTTAATCTGGAGTTAATTGTTTGGATGTGGGCTTTAGTACAGATTGATTCCCAATCCTCTAGTGATTTATATCCAATTTCAGGTCTTCTCTCCATGCATTTCTTTTGTAATCAGAGTTTTTGGATGAATTGGATAATAACAAATTATATAATTCTGAAATGGCACCTTTACTTAGGCTGTCTTTAGATGTCAGTTTTTCCAAGTTTGATGTGAAGGGTTTAGTACAGGTTTCTTCTTTATTATATGATGTAATGTGGTTTTAAAGATTGTCAATTGGTTCTTGAACATACTAATATTGGAAGACAGATGTGAGAGTTGCAAATGACCGTGCTTTACTGGGCAGATCTTAGAGTCAAATGGTGTAATTCAGATTAATGCGCTGTATTTTCTTGATTTTTTTTTGGGGGGGGGGGGGCAAGAAGCACATACCTGAACCTTTCTAAATTAAGGCGCTGCATCACCTCACTCAAACATAAAATGAGGCAAGGAGGTTCTGAGACAGGCAGCAACTCTGAATCACTTGTGACCACATCACATTTTTGAGGAGGCATTGGAACAGAAATCATCTCATGAATGTTGTCAGATTTGTTCTCATACTGCTTGATGTCCTTTATTTCAGGCTGCAGCTAAATCCACCGTTGCCTCCATGATGACCAACAAAAGAGCGTCTCTCACCCACAACCTGAACTTTGCCAACAGCTCATCAGTCCCACCATCCCAAGAGGAAGCGTCTCCCTCTCAGACCCAAAGTCCCTCCAGCCAGACTCCTCAGGCTCTGACTTTAGTTAGGCAAGACCCTCCTCACCAGGTCACCATCCAAGCAGCTCCTCTGGAAACAGTCGACGAAACCCCGAAGCCTCCGCGTTTGCACCGCAGCATAAACCTCAAGCGTTTCAGCTCCAAATGGCAATCCATTGGCTCCGTCGGCAACAGCATTCCCGCGGCAGAGAAACTACGCCTCGCAAAGACTTACAAGAAGCGCTGTAAGCTGCTGGGCGACGAGCACTCATTACACATCACCGCCGGCAACCAGAGGCAGCGTTACGTCACCAAGGACGGCAAGTGCAGGGTGAATCTGGGACCAATTTCAGAGAAGAGTCGCTTCCTCTCCGATATCTTCACCACACTGGTCGACCTCAAGTTTAGCTGGTTCCTTCTCGTCTTCACCACGTGCTATATTCTAACGTGGGTGGCCTTCGGTGGGATCTACTTCTTGGGTGCTTGGTTGCGTGACGACATCGCCCACGTCCATGACCAACAATGGCAGCCATGCTTTGAAAATGTCGACGGTTTCCTATCGGCCCTTCTGCTGTCTTTAGAGAGTCAGAGGACTATTGGGTATGGCTCCAGGATGGTGACAGCTAACTGCCCCGAAGGCGTCGTCCTCCTGATGATCCAGTCCATCCTTGGCTCCATTATCGACGCTCTGATGGTCGGCTGCATGTTTGTCAAGATCTCCCGTCCACAGCAGAGAGCCCAGACGCTGATCTTCAGCAAGCACTGCGTCATATGCGAGCGTGACGAGAAGCTGTGCATGCTCTTCCGCATCGGAGACCTGAGGGCGAGTCACATGGTCGACGCCAAGATCAGAGCCAAGCTGATCAAGTCCAGGCAGACCAAGGAGGGCGAGTTCATCCCGCTGGAGCAGTCGGAGATCAATCTGGGGTACGACACCGGTGGAGACAGGCTCCTTCTGGTGGAACCTCAGACGATTACCCACGTCATCAATGAGAACAGCCCGTTTTGGGAGGTGGGGGCCCGAGCGTTTGAAGAGGGAGTCGTTTGAGATCATTGTCATCCTGGAGGGCATCGTAGAAGCATCTGGTGGGTGGTATTTTTTATTAACTTTATTTATTGATTTTTAATACACAAATATATGACAATAATAAAGTGCATGACAGTATGACTGTATCATATACAAGCAAAAAAGAGAGAAAGAAAAACAGCAACCTCTCGGTCAGCTTTGCCATATTTCAAATATTACAGTAAATGCGGGTAACCTCACTTTACAGGTCATAGTAGAACCAAAGTCCTTCTAAGGCAAGTCATCTCACTCATCTCACAATTGGCCACGCCTCCGGGCAGCTATTTGGCCATAGGAAGACCAGCCGGCTATCTAAATGAATAGGGAGAGAGCTGTATCTCCATTTCCGAGGTCTAAGGGACATAAAAAACATATGTTTTGAAATCACGATGAAAATCAAACTATAATCGCTGAAAGGGTTTGATGGTTTGGTATCAAATTAACGTTTTAAAAGCCTTTTTCCTTACAGGCATCTTGGACTGCGCATGCGCAATACTTCACGACAGTCTTCATTTACGGCAGCAAGACGTCATCTTACGCTCACAAGCAGAGACAGAGTTTGCTCACAGTCAACTTTCCCAGATCATGCCACAATTTTGGATAAAGCATTACAAAATATATGTACACAAAGTAGTATAAACTGCTGATCATGTGTTTTAAAATGTCGCTGTTGAAAATGACTTCCAAGTGTCGCAAAACGTGACCGTGTAGGACCAGCAAAATGATTGGGGCAACGGCACCGTAAGAGGCGGGACATGTGCAAACACCGGCCATCTTGGCGTTACGTAGTTTCCCTATGCATTTCAATGGGAGATTTTTTCAGTGATATGTCTCCTCTTATTATAATGTCTCTGGTAGAACTCAATAAATAAATGACAAATTGCCATTAATTGCTTTCCAAACATATCTGGCCACATTTATGGAGCGAGTAATAGAAAGAAAAATATGTGAGACAGGCTTTTTAATCTCTCAAAAAAAAAGATTATGCCTGAATTTGATTTTTCCTAGTGTTGTGTGTGCAGGTTTATTGACTTACTGAGACACTTGTAGAGATAAAATCTACATTACAAGCTGCTCTGAACTCATTTGTTAGGAAGGAAGAAAGTTGGATAGAGGAAGGAAGGAAGGAAGGAAGGGAGGAAAGAAGGAACAGTCAAAACAGACGGGTCAATTTGACCCGGGGAGGACGACAGGAAGATTAAAGTCGCTGATTCTCTTTGATCTCCCTCTGTGTTGTATAGGAATGACTTGCCAAGCGAGGACGTCTTACATAGAGACGAGATCTTGTGGGGTCACCGATTTGAGTCGTGCATTTCCTTGGAGAAAGGGGCGTTTCGTGTGGACTACAGTGCATTCGACAAAACCTTCGAAGTCCAAATGTCCCAACTGAGTGGAAAACAGAGAAGCACGGCAACGGAAAAAGAAATTACATGTTAGAAAACAAACACTTCCTGTTTCTGTGTATTACTACGATGTATAATGAATGACTTTACCCTCCTGTTGTCCTGGAAGGAAGGAAGGAAGGAAGGAAGGAAGGAGGGAGGGAGGGTGGGAGGAAGAAGGAAGGAAGGGAGGGAGGAAGAAGGAAGGAAGGGAGGGAGGAAGAAGGAAGGGGAGTGAGGGAGGGAGGGAGAAGAAGGAAGGAAGGGAGGAGAGAAGGAAGGAAGGAAGGAAGAAGGAAGGAAGGGAGGGAGGAGGAAGAAGGAAGGAAGGGAGGAAAGGAGTAAGGATGAAAAGAGGAAGGAATTAAGGAGAGAAGGAAGGAAAGGAGGACGGAATTAGGAGAGAAGGAAGGAAAGAAGGAAGGAAGGTAGGAGGGAGGAAAGAAGGAAGGAGGGAGGGAGGGAGGGAGAAAGGAAAAGGGGGAAGGGAGGAAGGAAGGAAAGAAGGACAGAGGAAAGAACGAAGGGAGGGAGGACAGAAGGAAGGAATGAAGGAAGGAAGGGAGGAAGGACAGAGGAAAGAAGGAAGGAAGGTAGGAGGGAGGAAAGAAGGAAGGGAGGAAAGAAGGAACAGACGGGGTCAGTTTGACCCGGGGAGGACGACAGGAAGGGTTAAAGTGACATACTGTAATAAATATCAGATCATATTTAATGAATATTATAATATATATAATATATAAATATATATAATAATATAATAAAAGGCTTTCTGTATGTTTCTGTGATGATAGTCCATTCTAATAATGCTCTGTTACATTATTAATGGTTTCTGTTATATTTAAATCATCACTACAAATATAAAAAATAAACTTTCTCCTTTACCAAACTGTCTGCAGTCATGTCTGAGAATTCCTTTCCTTACTTCCTTCTTTCCTTCCTTCCTTCCTTCCTTCCTTCCTTCCTTCCTTCCTTCTGTCCTTCCTTCCTCCCGCCCTCCTTCTCCCTTCCTTTCCTCCTTCCTTCCTTCCTCTTTCCTCCCTTCCTTCCGTCCTTCCCTCCATTCTTCCTCCCTCCCTCCTTCCTTCTTTCCTTCCTTCCTTCCTTCCTTTCCTCCTTCCGTCCTTCCTTCCTCCCTTCCTCTTTCCTCCCTTCCTTCCTTCCTTCCTTCCTCCTTCCTTCTTTCCTTCCTTCCTTCCTTCCTTCCTTCCTTCCTCCTGCCCTCTTTCTCCCTTCCTTTCCTCCTTCCTTCCTCCCTCTTTCCTCCCTTCCTTCCTTCCTTCCTTCTGTCCTGTCCTTCCTTCCTTCCTTCTGTCCTGTCCTTCCTTCCTTCCTCCTTTTTATCTGTGTTTTTTAAATAGGTAGATTATTATACTAAAGTTAAAATATATATTATTATTAGTTAGTTATAGTTATTTGTGGGTTATTATGCAATGGTTTTACTGGTCTGGCAGAGATAGGGTATAATTATCGGGGTTATTATAGTTTTTAAATTTTCATTAGTTTTTTATTATATTTAGTTTTTCAGTTAGCTTTTTTAATTCAGTTTAGTTTTAGTGAGTTTAACAAGTGATTAAGTAGCTTTAGTTTAATTTTTATTTAGTTTTTAGTCTTAGTTTTAGTGTTTCAGGTATTAGGAGGAAAGCCTTGATCAGTAGAAGCTGTAAAGGGTGAAATAATGCTGACACTGAGGCTCAATGAGCTGTGTTTGTGTTTATCTCCATACTGGTACTAGCATACTGGTACGAGCCCGTTATCTCAACTGAACAGAAAACAGTAAAAATGGAGAAAAAACTAAAACTAAGCTGATTTTATCTGCAATTCAGTTTAGTTTTAGTCAGTTTTGCTTTGTTCATTGTAGTTTATTATTTATTTATTTTTATTTCAGGTAACTAAATTATTTTTTCACTGCTATTTTTAGTTTTAGTCTTAGTTTTAGTTAACTATAATATAATAACCCTGGTTATTATACATTCAGTAACTCAGATATAGGGTGTTAATATTATATATTCATACAGTAACTTAGATATAGTGTGTTATTATTATACATGCATGCAGTAACTCAGATATAGGGTGTTATTATTATACATTCATGCAGTAACTCAGATATAAGGTGTTAATATTATATATTCATGCAGTAACTCAGATATAGGGTGTTAATATTATACATTCATGCAGTAACTCAGATATAAGGTGTTAATATTATATATTCATGCAGTAACTCAGATATAGGGTGTTAATATTATACATTCATGCAGCAACTCAGATATAGGGTGTTATTATTATATATTAATGCAGTAACTCAGATATAGTGTGTTATTATTATACATTCATGCAGTAACTCAAATATAGGGTGTTAATATTATATATTCATGCAGTAACTCAGATATAGGGTGTTAATATTATATATTCATGCAGTAACTCAGATATAGGGTGTTATTATTATACATCCATGCAGTAACTCAGATATAGGGTGTTAATATTATACATTAATGCAGTAACTCAGTAACTCAGATATAGGGTATTAATATTATACATTCATGCAGTAACTCAGATATAGGGTGTTAAAATTATACAGCCATGCAGTAACTTAGAGATTAGGTATTTATATTATACTTCCATGCAGTAACTCCTCCAGCCCAGCAGAGGCGCAGCTGCTCCAAACCGCACCTCTCGGCCGCTACAATGCAAAGGCACGAAGAAGAGTGTAAAGCATCAGAAGAGCAGCATGATGGGATATGAGAGTCCTCCGGCGGCGCGTTGCCGCCATGTCACCTAGAGAGAAACATTTAGCGCTTCTTTCTCTCGTGGGCGTCGTGACTCTCGCTCTCTATTACAGCCCCACGTTGCTCTACGCCACTTTTATACTTGTTGCCGCGTGTTGCGTTGTGTGCTACTACAACAGAGGAGAGCCGCTCTCAGCCAGACTAGGCCTCAATCCGCGGGCTCGCCTGAGTGTTCCATCCGCTCTCCGGCGCTGGTTGTGGGACTGGTGGGTGACTGACGTGTCGGTGAGCTCGCGGTGGGAGAGCCAAGAGTTCCAGCAGCGGCGGCGGCAGCGGCAGCAACAAAGCCGGGCTCCGGGACTCAGTGCATGGTCACTTCACTCAACAAAGACGTGCGGATAGTGGGATTTACAGGAGGGAAGCTTTGGGTACTGACTCGTTTCTTTTCAGCCCTCGGGATTTCCTCATGGGGAGCTACATCGGGAAAGCTGAGAGCCCCGCTGCCGACTTTGGGAGGCCGAGAGCGGGGAGGAATCCTCGGGAGCAGCTGCGGGAGAAGCTGGCTAGACCCAACCATGCTGTCTACAACACCCAACAGGAGACTCTCATTTGCTGGGTAATAATAAAAAGTTTATAATAAAGTAGAATTATATATTTAAAAAAATTAGCAATGTAAGGATATGAAATGTTGTGTTGAGGAAGTGATCTTAATTGGCTTGAAATAACCAATTTGTATGTTTTAATTAGGGTTAAGGGAAAAGTAGGGCTGTCATTTGATGGGTAGCCTAATAAAAGTTTATAATAAAGTAAAGAATTATTTAAAAAATTAGCAATGTAAGGATGAAATGTTGTGTATCTTTATATAGTGGTGGAAGTGACTTTAATTGGCTTGAAATAACCAATTAATGTATATTTTAATTACTGTTAAGGGAAGAGGATACTCTCATTTGCTGGGTAATAATAAAAAGTTTATAATAAAGTAGAATTACAGTATCCTTACAATCAGTAATGTAAGGATATGAAATGTTGTGTGTCTTTATATAATGGAGGAAGTGATTTTAATTGTCTTAATTGGCTTGAAATAACCAATTAGTGTTAAGGAAACAGGATTTTCTCATTTCCTGGGTAGCCTAATAAAAGTTTATAATAAAATAAAATTAACCTTGTAAAGCTTGAAACCATCAAATAATAGCCAGACAATTTATTGGACCTTTTTTGACAAGTAATTAAAAAATTAACTAACCCTTTAATGCCAAAAGCCACAGTTTCCACTCACTGTAGCAGCTCTACAAATGTCTATAAATGCATTTAAATCACCAGTAATACCAGTAATACCAGTAAGCTGATGAATATTAAATATAATATACATTTCTTTAATATAGTGTTAATCATTTTACTATTAAGGTGAAATATTTGCTTTTCATCTGGTTCCTGTAGCTGGAAAAATACAATAAAACTACAGCAAATAAATAATATATTAATAATAATAAAAATAAGGATATTTAGTAAAAGTTCAGTTTAAATGACATTAATGAAAAGCCATATTATAAATATTAATATAAATAAATATTCATTCCTTTCCTTCTGTCCGTCCGTCCTTCCTTCCTCCCTTCCTTCTTTCCTTAACTCCCTTCTTTCCTTCCTTCCTTCTTTTCTCCCCTCCCTTCCTCCCTCCTTCTCTCTTTCTTTCCTCCCCCTACGTCCCTCCCTTCTTTCCTTTCTTCCCTCTTCTTTCTTCCTTCCTTCCTCCCTTCCTTCTTTCCCTCTTTCCCTACTTTCTTCCTTCCTTCCTTCCTTCCTTCCTTCCTTTCCTTCCTCCCTCCTTCTCTTTCTTTCCTCCCCCTTCTTATCCTTCCTTCTTTTCTTCCTTCCTTCCTTCCCTCCTCCCTTCCTTTCTTCCTCCCTCCCTCTTTCTTTCCTCCCCCTACCTTCCTCCCTTCCTTCTTCATAAAATATCTTCATATATGATTTTATCTATATCACCCGGGACTGTTTTCTAATATAAAGCACTTTATTTTGAAAGGACTTTTACAAATCATGCTTTTTTAGACACCATCTCTTTAAAAAAAAAAAAAAAGTGTTTCCATTGACCTCGGAGGAACTTTCCAACTTTCAGCAGATGGATGTGAAAACAGTCGAGTGTTTAGTGTGAAGCTCAAATAAGCAGCTGCAGGAAAGAAATGAAAAGCAAACATTTCACATTAATAGCAGCATGACTAACACTATATTAAAGAAATGTATATTATACTTAATTATTCATCAGCTTACTGGAGATACCTGGTTATTTATGGTCATTTTTAAAAGCTTGCTATAGTGAGAGGAAACTTGGCTTTTAGTTGAGCTTAAAGACTCTTATTTTTATTTAACGACTCGCGCTAATTATTTTGAATTATTCTCAAGGAAACAGTTAAAATGGAAATGTTGTATATTTTTTTTCATATCAGCTTGTTAACATAATTTTATAAGATATGTTGATATACTAGTTGTAAGGATGGAAGGGAGGAAGAAGGAAGGAAAGGAGGCAGGAAGGAAGAAGAAGGAAAGGAAGGATGGAAGGGAGGAAGAAAGGAGGCAGGAAGGATGGAAGGAAAGGAAGGAAGGATGGAAGGGTGAAAGGAGGCATGGAAGGGGGAAAGGAGGCAGGCAGGAAGGAAAAGGAGGCAGGAACGATGGAAGGAAGAAGGAAAGGAGGGAGGTAGGAAGGAAGGAAGGAGGGAAGGAAAGGATGGTGGGAAGAAGGAAGGACAGAGGAAAGAAGGAAGGGAGGAGGGAGGGAAGGAGAAAGGATGGTGGAAGGAGGGAGGGAGGGAGTGAAGGGAGGAAGGATGGGAGGGAGGAAGAAGAAGGAAAAGAGGAAAGAAAGAGAGAAGGAGAGAGGAAGGAAGGAAGAGAGGAAGGACAGACGGAAGGGAGGAAAGAGAGGAAGGAAAGAAAGAGAGATGGAGGGAGGAAGGACAGACAGAAGGAAGGAAGGAAGGAAAGAAGGAACAGTTAAAACAGACGGGGTCAATTTGACCCGGGAGGCCGACAGGAAGCTGAATATATATTAATATATCTTTCTAATCCTCTCAGGGAGCCGGTGGGAAGCAGCGGGCAGATTCACCATCACTCCTCAGCGTCACTACCCGCTGCAGCAGCCGGGCGTCTCCTCGGTCGGAGTCCTTCCTCCCGTTAAATGGGACGGCTTCCGGAAGAAGAGCATCCTCAGTCCACGCAACTCTCCCGGCCGCTCTCAGCCCCGTCACCGTGAAGATCGCCAGGCCTCCGACCACAACAGCCCCAGGTCTGTGACTCACCGCACCGTTACCATGGTTTTCAATTCATTCATTTTCCTTCCTTTCCTTCCTTTCCTTTCCTTCCTTCCGTCCGTCCGTCCGTCCTTCCTTCTTTTCTTAACCCGCAGCGTTACCATGGTTTCAATTCATTCATCTTACTTCCCTTTCCTTCCTTTCCTTTCCTTCCTTCCTTCCTTCTGTCCTTCCTTCCTTTCTCCCTCCCTTCCTTTCCTTCCTCCCTTCATTCCTTCCTCCTTTCCTTCCTTCCTTCTTCCCTCCCTCCTTCTCTCTTTCTTTAATCCCCTCCTTCTGTCCTCTGTCCTTCTTTCCTCCCTCCCTTCCTTCTTTCCTTTCCTTTCCTCCGTTCCTTCCTTCCTTCCTCCCTTCCTTTCCTTCCTTCCTCCCTCCCTTCCTTTCCTTCCTCCCTTCCTTCTTTCCTTTCCTCCCTTCCTTCTTTCCTTTCCTCCCTTCCTTCCCTTTCCTCCCTCCTTCCTCCCTCCCTCCTCCCTTCCTTTCCTTCCTCCCTTCATTCCTTCCTTCCTTCCTTCCTCCCTCCCTCCTTCTCTCTTTCTTTAATCCCCTCCTTCTGTCCTCTGTCCTTCTTTCCTTTCCTCCCTTCCTTCTTTCCTTTCCTCCCTTCCTTCTTTCCTTTCCTCCCTTCCTTCCTTCCCTCCCCTCCCTCCCTCCCTCCTTCTCTTTCTTTCCTCTCCCTACCCTCCTCCCTTCCTTCTTTCTCTGTCCTTCCTTCCTTCTTTCCTCCCTTTCTTTCTTTCCTTCCTTCCCTCCCCTCCTTCCTCCCTCTCTTCCTCCCTCCCTTCTTCCTTCTTTCCTCCCTCCCTCCTCCCTTCCTTTCCTTCCCTCCTTCCTCCTTAGAAATATGTAAAGATCAGGGTTTGGGTTAAAATCATCACTGGAGACAAGTTTTCAAACTCCTTAAAGATATGCAACCTTTGTTGTCATGGCAACAGTGAACACCACGATTAACTGACATGAGCAAGATTACGTCGATTAGAGTTTCTAAATATTGCCCAGCCCGAGAGTGAAGTTTAATTTGTTGTTTTTTGAATGTGAAAACTGACCCGAGATGTATATTTCATTTTGTCGTATTTAGTTGGGACCATCCGAGTTGCGCAGGCGTCCCCAAACCCCCCGCTGACCCTTGCTCCAGAGAAAGTGTCCTTAAGGTGCTGAAGGAAAGCCGCAAGAGAGACGTGGAGGACGACGACAGAAACTTAACGACTGAACAGAAAAGCAAAAGAAGGTACGAAGATATTTAGTCTACTCTCACTTTGTGGAGCTTCTTCTTCTTCTACTTCATTATTATGTAGGAAGGGAGGATGGAAAGAGGGAAGGAAGAAAAGGAGGGTGGAAGGGAGGAAAGGAAGGAGAGGAAGGAAAAGGAGGAAAGAAGGAAGGAGAGGAAAGAAAGAAGGAAGGAAAGGAGGCAGGAAGGATGGAACGACGGAGGAAGGAAAGAAAGAAGGATAGGAGGCAGGAAGGAAGGAACGGAGGAAGAAAGAAGGAAAGGAGGGAGGGAGGGAAGGAAAGAAGGGAGGAAGAAAAGAAAGTACACATGTAAATAATGTGAATAAATCATAAGACTATATTTATATACTTTCAATACATAGTAAAGTAAAACAAAGGGAGGGAGGGAAGGAAGAAAGGAAGGAGGGAGGAAAGAAGAACAGAAGGAAGGGAGGAAAGGAAGGAAGGAGGGAGGGAGGAAAGAAGGACGGACGGAAGAAAGGAAGGAGGGAGGAAAGAGAGAAGGAAGGAGGGGGGGAGGGAGGAAAGAAAGAAGGAAGGAGAGGAAGGAACGACGGAGGAAGGGAAGAAGAATGAAGGAAAGGAGGCAGGAAGGATGGAACGGAGGAAGGAGGGAGGGAGGGAGGGAAGGAAAGGATGGTGGTCGAAGGAAGGGAGGAAAGGATGGTGGAAGGAAGGGAGGAAAGGAAAGAAGGGAGGAAGAAAAGGAAGGACACATGTAAATGTGAATAAATTAAGACTATATTTATCTACTTTTAATACATAGTAAAGTAACACAGAGGGAGGGAGGAAAGAAGGACGTAAGAAAGGAAGGAGGGAGGAAAGAAGGACGTAAGGGAGGGAGGAAAGAGAGAAGGAGGGAGGGAGGAAGGACATAAGGAAGGGAGGGAGGAATGGGGGAGGGATGAAGGAAGGACATGAGGGAGGAAGGAATGAGGGAGGGAGGAAAGAAGGACAGAAGGAATGAGGGAGGGAGGAAAGAAGGACATAAGGAAGGAAGGAAGGAAGGAAGGAATGAGGGAGGGAGGGAGGAAGGAAAGATGGAAGGAAGGAGGGAGGGAGGAAAGAAGGACATAAGGGAGGAAGGAAGGAATGAGGGAGGGAGGGAGGGAGGGAAGGAAGGAAGGAAAGAAAGAAGGACATAAGGGAGGAAGGATGGAAGGAGGGAGGGAGGGAAAGAAGTAAATCTTTATATTAGATATGTTTGCATCCTCGCTGTTTATTTTAACATTAATTGAGTCATTCCACCCTTAAAAAAAAGAGACCAATGACCAATCAGGTTTTTATGGATGTTTTATTTCTCGTAGGCGTAACGACAGCGGAGGAAGTTCTCACTCTGCTTTCGAGCCTCTTCTGCCCAACGGCACTCCGTCACAGCTGGTTCCCAAGTGAGTTTCATTAACTGTTCCTTCTTTCCTTCCTTCCTTCTTTCTTTCCTCCCTCTCTCTTTCCTCCCTTCCTCCTTTCCTTCCTTCTTCCTTCCTTCTTTCCTCCCTCCCCTTTTCTCTCTTTTTCCTTCCGTCTGTCCGTCCTCCCTTCCCTCCCTCCTTCTTTCCTCCCTCCCTTTCTCTCTTTTTCCTTCCTTCCTTCCGCCTGTCTGTCCTCCCTTCCCTTCCCTCCTTCCTCTGTCCTTCCTTCTTTCCTTCCTTTCTTCTTTCCTCACATCCTTATTTCCTCTGTCCTTCCTTTCTCCCGTTCCTTCCTTCTCTCCTTCTTTCCTTCTGTCCTCCTTCCCTCCTTCTCCCTTTCTTTCCTTCCTCTCTCTTTCCTCCCTTCCCCTCCCCCTACCTTCCTTCTTTCCATCCTTCCTCCCTCCCTCCCTCCTTCCTTCTTTCTCCCCCCCACCTCCTCCCTTCCTTCCTCCCTCCTTTCCCTCCTTCTCTCCTTCTTCCTTCCTTCCTCCCCTCCTTCTCTCCTTCTTCCTCCCTTATTCCCTTCTTTCCTTCCTTCCTCCTTTCCTTCCTTCTTTCTCCTTTCCTTCCTTCTTCCTTCTTACCATCCTTCTTTCCTCCCCCCTACCTTCCTCCTTTGCTTCTTTCCTCTGTCCTTCCTTCCCCCCTTGCTTATTGCCTCTGTCCTTCCTTCCCCTTCCTTCCTCCCTCCTTTCTGTCCTTCCTTCTTTCCTCTGTCCTTCCTTCCCCCTTCCTTCCTCCCTCCTTTCCATCCTTCTTTCCTCTGTCCTTCCTTCCTCTCCTTTCCTTTTTCCCTTCCTTCCTCCCTCCTTTTCCTTCTTCCTTCCTCCCTCCTTTCCTTCTTCCTACCTCCCTTCCTTGACTCGAGGGCAACAGGAGGGTTAAAACATCTTTTATCTTTTTAAAAGTCTCTTCTATATTTTACTGACTGTGTGTTTGATGCTTTAAAGTCCCACCAGGTGAAGTAAAGTGTTGTTTTCTTTTCTTCCCTTCTTCTTCTTCTAGGCCAGGAACCCTGAAACGAGGGATGACGTCCGTGACGGAGGAGTCGATCATGAAGAGGTCTCGTACTTCCTCCATCAGCTCTGGAAGTGGAGTTCACGCTCCGAGAGGAACTCCAGGCAGCCGGAGGAATCCCATCAACAGCTCCTACAGCTCCACCGTCGGCCTCAGCCAGGTAACACTGCTCTTCTTTTCCTTCCTTTCCTTCCTTCTTTCCATCTTTCCTTCCTTCCTTCCTTCCTTCCTTCCTTCCTTCCTTCCTTCTGTCCTTCACTCCATCTTTCCTTCCTTCTGTCCATCTTTCCCTTCCTTTCTCCCTCCCTTCCTTCTTTCCCTCACTCCATCTTCTTCCTTCTGTCCTTTCTTCCTGTCCCCTTTTCCTTCCTTCCTTCTTTCTTCTTTCCCTCATTCCTTCCTTCCTTCCTTCCCTCCATCTTTACTTCCTTCTGTCTTTCCTTCTTTCATTCCATCTTTCCCTCCTTCCTTCTTTCCTTTCTCCCTTTCTTCCTTCTTTACCTCTTTCCTTCCCTCCATCTTCACGTCCTTCTGTCTTTCCTTCCTGTCCTCCTTCCTTCCTTCCCTCCACTTTTCCTTCTATTGTTCCTTATTTCCTTGCTTCCTTCACTCCATCTTTCCTTCCTTCCTTCCTCACCTGTCTCCTTCCTCTCCTTCCTTCCTTCCTTCCTTCCCTCCATCTTTTTAATGGTCCAGCCTTGAATAAAGACGAGTCATCTCTTTTATCTGCATGTTTTTTTCCATCCACAGTGGAAGAAACGGTCGGCGCCCAGCTCTCCTCTGTCGAGCCCCGTATCGTCCTCGCTCTCAGACACCAGAAGGAGTCGCCAAAAGACCCAGGTACGTCTCTGCTGCCTCCTCACATTTAACATTCCTCCCAAAATCTCTCCACATAGATGAAACACAACTGCCTGTAAAAGCATTTCCTTCATTTTACCTGCTTAGAAACAGTCATTGTGTGTTTTTGGGCTTCTGAGCACTTCCAAAAACCTACACTTAACCATGTACCTGAACGCCTCATGTGTAGACACTCGCTGTTGGTCTTCTAAACATGCTGCTAACGCTACGCTTTCTATCGCGACACACCCTCAGAGTGTCCATTCTTGATTTTAAAAGCTCTGTTTTTCGCTGTCTGATTTTAACATTACAGTTTTTATAACTTGTGATTTTAATTTAACAGAGAGGAAGATGGACTGTCTCCCAGCTCAGCATCGTCAGTGAAGTCAGACCAGATCACCTCCGACAAGGAACCTGTAACTTGTAAGTCTCTTTTTTTTTATTTATATATATATATATATATATATATATATATTATATATATATATTTATATATATATATATGAGTGAACAAAGGATTTCCTCAGGCGTAGGAGTGCGGCTCGGAGCAGCACATTATAGTGACAGAACATTTTAACCCATCATTAAAGTTGCATAAGGTGACCCCCCCCCCCCCCCCCCCAGGTGTAATTAGATGCTATTTTAAAAGGACTAATCTCTCCGACACTGAGCATACATTTGTCTTAAATGACCAAACATGAATCTCGGTTTTGTCGGACTTTTCTACTTTTTAAAGGATAAAAGAAAACACTCTCGCTCTCGCTCTCACTTCCTGTTATTCTGCAGGGGAAATGAGAACTTTCCATTACAAATGCTTCAAATTGAGGAAGTGTTTGTTTTTTTCTTTTCTTTTTCTTTTATGCAATGTCATGTTCACATGGAATAAAAGAGCTGGGAGCAAGATAACAGCATGATTGCACCAGGGTTATTATAGTTAACGAAGACTAAAGCTAAAACTAAAACTAGCAATGAAAAAGTAATATAGTTAAATAAAAACTATAATGAATAATGTAAAACTAACTAAAACTAAACTGAATTGTAGATAAATTCAGCTTCCTTTTCTCCCTCGATTACTTCCTGTCCTGCAGCAGCCGCTATGCTTCGTGGTTAAAGAATGAAATTAAAAGTCAAAGCTTTCTCTTAACCTTCCTGTTGTCCTCGAGTCAAGGCAGGAAGGGAGGAAGGAGAAGGAAAGGAGAAAGGAAGGGAGGAAAGGAGAAAGGAAGGGAGGAAAGGAGAAAGGAAGGGAGGAAAGGAGAAAGGAAGGGAGGAAAGGAGGAAGGAAGGGAGGAAAGGAGGAAGGAAGGGAGGAAAGGAGAAAGGAAAGGAGGAAGGAAAGGAGGAAGGAAAGGAGGGAGAGGAGAAAGGAAGGGAGCAAAGGAGGGAAGATAGGAAGGAGGGAGGAAAGAAGGAGGGAAGATAGGAAGGAGGGAGGAAAGAAGGAGGGAAGATAGGAAGGAGGGAGGAAAGAAGGAAGGAAGATAGGAGGGAGGGAGAGGGAGGAAAAAAGGAGGGAGGGAGGGAGGAAAGAAAGAAGGAAAGGAGGGAGGGAGAAAGGAAAAGAGGAAGGGAGGGAGAAAGGACAGAGGAAAGAAGGAAGGAAGGACAGAGGAAAGAAGGAAGGTAGGGGGGAGGAAAGAAAGAGGAGAAGGAGGAAGGAAAGGAGGGAGGGAAGGGAGGAAGTAAGGAAAGGAAGAAGGAGGGAACGGAGGAAGTAAGGAAAGGAGGGAAGGCGGAAAGAAGGAACAGTCAAAAACAGACGGGGTCAATTTGACCCGGGAGGAGTAAGCTGAAATTAAAAAAAGTAAACTGAAAAACGGAATAAATAAAAATAAAAACTAAAGAAAATTCAAATTTATAATACTCTTGGATTGCACGACTCTTCCTGAAGATGTGGATGTTTTTATACACACGTTACCATGGCAACAAAAAAAACCTCCGATTGTATATGGACACTTATTTGTCTTTTGTCTCCTTTTGCGATGCAGCTAAACTGACTCCAGTCCCCAAGATCCCAGTCACTACCTCAAAGGAATCTACTGGTAGTGGTGGGAAGAGGAAACGGAAGATCCAGCTGCTCCCGAGTCACCCGGACAACCACATCGCTCTGGTAACGACTCTTTAAGCATTTAGTAGTTTGTTTAACCCTTTACATGCTGTTCTTATTCTGACTCATAATTAGTCTCTACACCAAGTCACTTTCATTGATCCTTCTGTTTGATTAACCCTCCTGTTGTCCTCGAGTTAAGGAAGTTAGGAAGGGAGGAAAGAAGGGAGGTAGGAGGGAAGGAAGGAAAGAAAGAGAGAAGGAGGGAGGGAGGGGAGGAAGAAGGAAGGAAGGAAGGAAAGAAGAATGAAGGAAAGAAAGAGAAGGAGGGAAGGAAAGAAAGAGGAGAGAAGGAAGGGAGGGAGGGGAGGAAGAAGGATGGAAGGAGGGAAGGAAAGAAGGACATAAGGAAGGAAGGAGGGAGGGAGGAAAGGAAAGAAGGACATAAAGGAGGGAGGGAGGAAAGGAAAGAAGGACATAAAGGAGGAAGGAGGGAGGAAAGAAGGACAGAAGAAAGGAAGGAGGGAGGGAGGAAAGAAGGACAGAAGGGAGGAAGAATGAAGGAAAGGAGGGAGGAAGGGAGGAAAGAAAGGACAGAAGAAAGGAAGGAGGGAGGGAAAGGACATAAGGAAGGAAGGAAGGAAGGAGGGAGGGAGGGAGGAAAGAAGGACAGAAGAAAGCAAGGGAGGAAGAATGGAGGAAGGAAGGAAGGACATAAGGAAGGAAGGAAGGAGGAAGGGAGGAATGGAAAGAAGGAAGGCAAGGAGGAAGGAAGGAAAGAACAGTCAAAACAGAACGGGGTCAGTTTGACCCGGGAGGACGACAGGAAGGTTAACCTCATGGAGAAGTACGGGTCAAATTTGTGCATTTTGCATGTATGAAAATGGCCTTGAGGTTTTTCCCATATTTGCTCACTGTGCTCATTTTGATCTGCAGCCTCCGCCTCCAGAGCTCGGCTACACCATCACTGCAAAAGATCTCGATGAAGAGAAACGAGCCGCCATCAGCAAGATCCAGAAAGTCCTGGAGACGCCTGGTGAGTAGAAGCATCAACAAGAATAAACTCAGCTGTGGATTGTTTGTAATCCTGTTGTTCATTAAAGACAGTGTAAAGTGAATTCAGACATTTTCTTCTAAACACATTAAATAGGTCATAAATGTATTTCTAAAAAAGGTGTAAAAAGCATTTCAACCATTTAGATTTGAATTGTGGAGCTAGGCTTCACAAACTGTGTTTCAAGATTTCTGTGTTCAGGATTTAGTGATTAGCATAAACCCGCCCCTGCTGCTGTAGAGGTATAAATACATTCAGCACACACTACTACTACTACAGTCTACAGTTAGCCAGTTAGCTGAGTTAGCCGCTGAGTTAGCCGCCGAGCTAGCAGCCGAGCTAGCAGCAGAAAGCTCTGAGACGTAGCGTCCATGTTTCTGGTAGAGGTGGTGACTTTGATTGACAGGTGACACTTGGTAGGGGGCGGGGCTTCAGCGTTTGGTAGCAGAGAAAGAGGCTGATTTTTACACAACTTTGAAGCCTAATTACATATATTTGGTGATTTTTTTTTAATCATTGAAATTTGGCAGGGTGGTTAACAACACACTTTTCTGTGGTATGTCAAACTCAGAACACATATTTATTCTTACTTTACGCTGACTTTAAAGCTGTTGATTTATCCCCCTTTAGCTCCAGAGCCAGAGAAGTCCGCCTCTTTCCCAACCTCCACTTCTACTCAGCCCGAGTTATCAACCACATCTGCCCCTAAAACCACCTTCACCAGCAGCAGCAGCACCACCCTGAGTAGCCTTCTGGCAGCTCCTCTGCCCACAGCCTCCAGCGCTGCCATCCCAGTCATCAACCTGGATCCAAGCCCGGTCAGCAGCAGCAGCAGCAGCAGCGTCAGCGCGGCTCCTGCAGCCTCCAACCCCGCTGCTGGAGGCTCTGAAGATGAAGAGTAGCATCCCAGCGAGCTCCACACCTGCAGCCAGCACTACGACAGGTAGGAAGATGAGCCGATGGAGAATGATTGATGGGTAGTAGCTACATTCGTTGGTGATGTAACTTCAGTTTATGTCTCAATACTTGATCTCTGCAGTTTACATTAAATTAAATGTTCAGCTCAGCTCCCTCCCTCCCTTCCTTCTTCCCTCCTGTCCTCCCTCCCTCCCTCCTTTCCTTCCTTCTTCCTCCCTTCCTTCCTTCCTCCCTCCTTTCCATCCTACTTCCTCCCTCCTTTCCTTCCTCCCTCCTTTCATCCTACTTCTACTTCTTTCCTTCCTTCCTCATGTCCTTCCTTCTTCCTTCCTCCCTCCCTCCTTACTCTTTTCCTTCCTTCCTCATGTCCTTCCTTCTTCCTTCCTCCCTCCTCCCTTAATTCCTTTCCTCCCCTCCTTCCTCCCTCCTGTCCTCCCTCCCTCCTTTCCATCCTACTTCCTCCCTCTTTTCCTTCCTTCCTCATGTCCTCCCTCCCCTCCCTCCCTCCTTTCCATCCTACTTCCTCCCTCCTTTCCTTCCTCCCTCATGTCCTTCCTTCTTCCCTCCCTCCTTTCCTTCCTTCCTCCAACCTTTCCATCCTACTTCCTCCCTCCTTTCCTTCCTCCCTCATGTCCTTCCTTCTTCCTCCCTCCTTTCCTTCCTTCCTCCAACCTTTCCATCCTACTTTCTCCCTTCCTTCTTTCTCCTTTCCTTCCTTCCTCCTGTCCTCTCTCCTTCGTCGACAAAGACAGAGCCGTGTTCAGCTGCTTCACCATGCTTACATTGTTTAGAAGGGGGGAGGGGCTCAGTGTGTGGAGAGGGGCTTGTTGTGCCACCCAGATTTGCTTCCCTCTGTGCAGTTATCCCCTGACATACGTTCCTCTTCCACACGAAAACAGCATTTCAGTCAAATTATGTCAAATTCCATTTTAATCGGCCAATTCTGCCGTGATTGTGGAAATCATAGGGCCTTCAGGGAGAGAGTGAGAAACAAGGGAGAGAGGAAAGAGATGTAGTCCTGTTGTTTTGTCATACATTAGCAGGTTAAATCTTTTTAATGCATCCAAAAACTGAACCCTAAAGCCATTTTATAAATCTTCCATCCTTCCCGTCATATCATGTTTAAATCTACATCCTGTTTGCTTCTTTTGATTCTGACTTCTTTTTTTTTTTTTGTGTCTTCTCAGTGTCTGCAGTAACCACACCGGTGCAGGCCGAGCAGTTTAAACCTGCAGACGACGGCCACAGTGAACCCCTTAGGGCTCCCTCCTCCCTACCAGTCCCAGTCCCAGTCCTCCTCCTCTACTGGTGGGGAGCAGCCCTCTGCCTTTACTCAGGTGCTGGCCCAGGTCTCCAAACCTCCCAGCAGCACCCCGTCTGCAGCAGGCCTGTTCGGTCTGCTGAGTCAGACCAGCACCCCGCCTGCTTTCACAGCGTCTAACCCCGTCACTGCTGCGTCCGCTGCTGCTGCTGCTCCGATCAGCAGCTCCAACGCACCCATCAGCACCAGTAACACCAGTACGGCCAACCCTCTGCTGTCTTCAGGGTTCAAGCCCATCTTCTCCGTCACCACCTCCACTTCCTCCTCCTCAGCCGCTCCGCCCTCAGAGAGCAAACCCGCTGTCCAGAATTTCAAGCCTATCTTTGCGAGTACGACAGCGGGCGGAGGCTTCGGGCAGCCGTCGTCCCTGACAACCACCAACCCGTCGTCTACGGTTTCCTCCAGTAGTACGCCCTCGATGTTCGGCTTGACGAGCAGCACCACAGTTGCACCGTCGGCTTTCCCCGGCTTGGCCAACACCCTAACCGGAACTCCCTCCTCCTCCTCCTCCAGCAGCAGCTCCGTCACCACCTCCGCCACGCAACCCGACGCTGTTAAATCCCTTTTCGGAAACTGGCCCGCTCCGTCAACGACGAGTACGAGCTCTGCACCGGCTACAGGAGGCACATTTCAATTTGGAGCCACTGCCGCTACCACTACGCCTGCAGCCGCCGCCGCCGCTGCTGCTGCTACCACGACCTCCACCAGCTCCAATTTCACATTCGGTGGAGCGCAGCCGGACCCTCAAGCAGCTAACCCGAAGGGATTCACGTTTGGGCAGACGGCACCGAGCCAGAACACGACCACGGCTTCATTTGGAGGCTTCGGCATGGCCAATACAGCACCCACTACTGCTGCCCCCTCCACCCAATCCACCTTTGCCCCCTCTACTCAATCCACCTTCGCCCCCTCTACCCAATCCACCTTCGCCCCCCTCTACCCAATCCACCTTCGCCCCCTCTACCCAATCCACCTTCGCCCCCTCTACCCAATCCACCTTCGCCCCCTCTACTCAATCCACCTTCGCCCCCTCCACCCAGCCCACCTTCGCCTTTGGAAAGCAGTCATTTGAAGCTCCAGCAACTCAGTCCACCTTCAGCTCCACAGCAGCTCAGCCGAAGCCATTCTCCTTTGGAGGCGGAGCAGCGACCTCCACGCCTGCCTCTAACCCCGCCCCGGCCACCGGTCCTTTCAATTTCGGAGCACCTACCGCCGCCACCACAGCGTCCACTTTCGGAGCACCTGCCGCCACCACAGCATCCACTTTCGGAGCAGCTGCAACCACAGCATCCACTTTCGGAGCAGCTGCAACCACAGCATCCACTTTCGGAGCAGCTGCAGCCACTACAGCATCCAGCTTTGGGACTCCAGCTAAACCAACATTCGGAGCCACCTCCACTGGTTTTAGCTTCGGAGGCACCGCCGCTCCGTCGGCCGCTCCCACAGCTGCTCCCCGCCGCCGCTCCTCCGAGTTTCGGTGGAGCGGCTCAGACTCAGAGCTCCGCCTCAGCTACTTTCACGTTCGGCAGGTGCAGCTCCTCCTCAGCAGGCTCCGCCCCCCGGACCTGCTCAGCCAGCACCCGGAGGATTTAACTTTGGTGCTGCTGGTATGCCGCGGCCCCAGTTTGGAACACCGGTCGCAAGTAATCCTGCAACACAAATGGGAGGATTCAACTTTGGGGCTGCTGACAAACCAGCTTTTGGTGAGGAACAAAGATTTCTGTTTTATATTTTAAACTCAGGTACAATAAAAAAAACCTAAATCCTCTGCATTCACACAGGAAGTGACTGATTGCATTCACACAGGAAGTGACTGATTGCATTCACACAGGAAGTGACATCTTTTGCTCTCTTATTCTTTAAACTGTGATAAATATATTTATAATGTGGTTCCAGTTTTCTGCCTTTATGAGAGGAAGTAGTCTAAATTAGGGCTTTTTAGGATTTTAATTGAATTTAAATTTTAAAAAAGCAACAACCGAAAAAGCTCGGCAGCCACAGCATTTTATTTTGGTAGGTTTTGGCTATTTTTATTTATAGTTTTTACATATTGCTATTATTATTATTATTATTATTATTTCCATCATTTATCATTACATATTCTTTTCTTGATTTTAATTTATTTCTAGTTGTGCTGTTCAAATATATTTCAAGTTGAGTTCTGGTGGTTCAATAAATGCTTGAGTCTAAATGATTATAATCAAACAGTGCTGCCCTGGTAACATTTCCCTCGTACCAAAATCACTTCTAAAATGATTTGGTGATATTTATTTGTAACTTGCATGTTGTTTTCTCTGCAGGGACGTCCACGCCATCCTTCGGCCAGGGCACACCTGGTCCGATCCCCTTCGGAAGTCCTGGAACTCCAGTCCAAGGCTTCAACGCTGTTCCTTTCGGTAGGTTTCATTTAATGCTGGTTTACTGTAGCATGGAAAGATGAAAAGGTGTTGAAGGTGTCCAGAGGAGCCTTTAATTTGAGTCAAACCTTTGCATTTGTCCTTTTTTTTGGGGGTCACGATGCAACAAGAGCAATCCTCTCTTTTTAAAAGTCCCAAACTTGAATTGAAATAATGAAACCAGTCTATAGAAAGCAGAGCAGAGTGGTGCGGAGCGGTGGTTGCCCTGTTTCTCCAACCTTTAGCACACTTCCAGCTCCGATACTTGAATACAAGGGAAGTCACTCCCAGCAGTCTGGCACGGCTCGTTGTTGCCATTGTCCAGTTTAATTTCCTTTCTGGCCGACAAACCGTCAGATGCCAGGCGGCAGAGATGCTTTGCAAACACCTGCAGACCAAATTTGTGTCGACCTGTTTTTTTTTTGTGTGTTTTTTTTTTTTAAGTGCGTCTGACCTACATAAAATAAAAGGCTGTTTCAGGCCAATCAGCTGGTGTGCAGGTCGAGTTAAAGCGGTCAAACAGAAAGAGAGGTTTCTATTAAAAGGAAGGAGGAAGGAAGGAAAGAAAGAAAGGAGTAAGGAGGAAGGAAGGAATGAAAGGAGTAAGGAGGAAGGAAGGAATGTAAGGAGGGAGGAAGGAAGGAGGGAAAGGAGGAAGGAAGGAAAGAAAGGAGTAAGGAGGGAAGGAAGGAAAGGAGTAAGGAGGGAAGGAAGGAAAGGAGTGAGGAGGGAAGGAAGGAAAGGAGTGAGGAGGGAAGGAAGGAAAGGAGTGAGGAGGGAAGGAAGGAGGGAAAGTAAGGAGGGAGGAAGGAAGGAAAGGAGTAAGGAGGGAGTAAGAAAGAAAGGAGTAAGGAGGGGGGAGGGAGGAAGGAAGGGGGGGGGGGGGGGGGGGGGAGGAAGGAAGGGGGGGGGGGGGGGGGAGGAAGGAAGGAAGGAAGGAAGGAGGGAGAAAGGAGTAAAGAGGGGGGAGGAAGGAAAGGAGTGAGGAATAAGGAGGGGGAAGGAAGGAGGGGGAGGAAGGAAGGAAGGAAAAGGAGTAAGGAGGGGGGAGGACGGAAGGAAAAGGAGTAAGGAGGGGGGAGGAAGGAAGGACAGACGGAGGGAACATTTACCCTAACAGATGAAAACTAGAAAAGTCATCTAATTTAATAAGTTACATTACTTTGACTCAGTCGTTGCCATAGTTACATCACTTATAACTAGTAATCTAAAGTAATCTATTACATTCCTAACCCAACCTCCCCAACTCTTCATTTCCAGGGTCTCCTGCGACTCCCTCCTTCTCCATCGGTGCCGGATCGAAGCCGTCTGGAGCTCGGCAGAGGCTGCAGGCGCGGCGGCAACACAACAGGAAGAAGTAACCTCCTGCTCCTCGCTCTGCTGCTAGCCCAACAACCTATCAGAGGACTCCGGCTTCTTGTCGCTGCTGCTGTTGCTACGGCTACGGCTAATCTGGGGGGGGGTAACACACAAGCTCTGTTCTCTAAGCCCACCGACCGACATCCCCAAAAAAAAAACCCCAGGCTGCCGCTGCTGCCGCCATTATGCCCTCTGCTTCCTCCCCTCTCCCTCCTCCATTGGATTGTGCTAGCCCCGTGTTTTGCAGAGGAGACGGAGAGAAAGAAAGAGAGAGAGAGAGAGAGAGAGAGAGAGCTAACTAGCTAGCTGAGTTCATGCTAACTTGGACGACTGTGTGACCCAGCGAAAGGGGGGGGTGTAGCGATGTGGAGACGACGTGCTTATACTTGAAGAGAGAGAGAGAGAGAGAGAGAGAGAGAGAGAGAAAAGACGATTGAGTAGTTTTTCTGATTCTGACAGTTATCAAAAAAAAAAAAAAAAAAAGCATATCCAAAGTTCCTGTTTCCTGTTTCCTGTTTCCTTGGACACTCCCCCCCCCCCCCCCCCCCCCCCATTGGTTCGTCTTAATAATAATAATAATAAAAGGAGGAAGTTGAGTCACGTCACGTCACGCGGAGCCTCGGCTACAAAAAAAAACATTTATTTTTTTACATGAAGAAGAAGAAGAAGAAGAAGAAGTGCTCACTGAGTTTGTATGTTACAGAAGATTTTTGAGTACACTCGTTTAAAAAAAAAAAAAAAAAAAACACAAAAAAAAGAGCGGGAACGACAACGACGATGATGAGGAGGACGATGATGCACGTGCTCCGAGGTACCCGACGACGATGACGATGATGATGATGATGATGATGAGACGTTTGCATTTTAAATTATTTTTTTAATTGGCTCCTCTCCTCCTCCTCCTCCTCCTCCTCCTCTTCTTCTTGTTGACCCTTGTTGTAAATGACTGATGTGTGTTTCTGCACTTAAAGACTTTAAAGGGGCAACGTAAGAAAAGAAAAGAAAAGAAAAAAGAAAAAGAAAAGAAAAACCCAACCCGCGGTGTCTTTTTTGATTGTTACTGTAGTTTAGTGCAGACCCTCGTGTTCTTGTTTCATACTCTGTGATTGCAAAGCATTCCCAAAGTCCGCTTGTATGGACGGCCTTTTTTTTCTTTTTTTCTTTTTTTTTTTTTTTGTTTATTTTTAAATAAATATATATATTATAATAGTGATTGCCAACACTGATGTCCTTCCTCCCTCCTTCCTTTCTCCTTCCCTCCTTCTTTCCTTCCTTTCTTCCTCCCTTCCTTCCCTCCATCCTTTCCCTCCTTTCTTCCTTCCTTCCTTCCTCCCTCCCTTCTTCCTCCCTTCCTTCCCTCCTACCTTCCTTCCTCCCTTCTTTCCTCCATCCTCCTTCTTTCCTTTCCTCCCTTACTTCCTCCCTCCCTCCTTCTTTCCTTCCTTCCTTTCCTTCTGCCCTTCCTTCCTTCCTCTGTTCTTCTTTCATTCCTTCCTCCCTCCTGTCCTTCCTTCTTCCCTCCTCCCGTCCTCTTGTATGGATGGCAGAGAGAGAGAGAAAACACTGATGTCCTCCCTCTCTCCTTCTCTTTCTTTCTTCCCTTCATCCCCCTTCCTTCCTTCCTCCCTTCCTTTCCTTCTTCCTCTGGAAAAAAACCGTCACTGTTTAGAGTAGAGTAGATAATAACTTCACATTTACTCTGAACCCTCCTGTCGTCCTCCTGGGTCAAATTGACCCGTCTGTTTTGACTTCCTTCCTTCCTTCCTTCCTTCCTTCCTTCCTTCCTTCCCTCCCTCCTCTCTTTCCTTCCTCCCTTCATCCTTCTTTCCATCCTCCCTTTATCTCCCTTTCTCCCTCCCTTCCTTCCTTCCTCCTCCCTCCCTTCTTTCTCCCTTCCTTCCTCCATCCTCCTTTCCTTTACTCCCTTATGTCCTCCCTCCTACCTTTTCTTCCTCCTTCCTTTCCTTCCTTCTTCCCTCCTCCTGTCCTCTTGTATGGACGGTCCGAGAAAGAGAGAGAGAAAACACTCATGTCCTCCCTCTCTCCTCCTTTCTTTCTTCCCTTCATCACCCTTTCTTCCTCCCTCCCTCCTTCTTTCCTTCCTCCCTTCATCCCCCTTTCTTCCTCCCTCCCTCCTTTCCTTCTTCCCTCCTCCCGTCCTCTTGTATGTGAGAGAGAGAAAGCTGATGTAATTCTCTCTCTCTCTCCTTCTCTTCCTTCCTCCCTTCATCCCCCTTTCTTCTTTCCTCCCTCCCTCCTTTCCTTCCTCCCTCCTCCCGTCCTCTTGTACGGACAGCCTTTTTTAATATATATAAAATAGTGATTTGCCAACACTGATGTTATAATTAGCAGGATGTCAGTTTATGATTAGGATGATTTGCTCTTTGACTTGTTCTGACAAACCAAAGCCAACTCTTTCAATGTCATGCCTGTGAAATACGAATCTGTGACCTTTTTTTTTTTTTTTTTTTTTTTTTAATTTCATCTTTTTGTTTTTTTTTAAATCCTGAGATGTGTTTGTTCTTGTGCCAGACTACCTCTCTTTACTCCCAGGCACTGAATCCTTGTTAATATCAGATTCTTATTATTAATATAGGATTGATGAATAAGTGATAAGTCAGGCTTCTGTTCATTCATTTTAGATTTTACTTTCCAACTACTGTTAATGCAGATGTTGTATCTTAATGAATAAAGAAATAAAGAAATAGTAAGTTTTAAAACATATAAAACACAGCTACAGATTTTTTCCATTTTACCACCTCTGGAAAAAAACCGTCACTGTTTAGAGTAGAGTAGATAATTACTGAACCCTCCTGTCCTCCTCCTGGGTCAAATTGACCCGTCTGTTTTGACTCTTCCTTCCTTCCTTCCTTCCCTCCCTCCCTCTCTTTCTTTCCTTCCTCTTTCCTTCCATCCATCTGTGCTTCCTCTCTCCTTTCTTTCTTTTCTTCTTCTCTTTCTTTCCTCCCTTACTTCTTTCCTCCGTCCTTCCTTCTTTCCTTCCTTCCTCCCTCCCTCCCTCCTACCTTCCTTCCGTCTTTCCTCTGTCCTTCTTTTCTTCCTTCCTCCCTCCCTCCTACCTTCTTTCCTCCCTCCCTCCTACCTACCTTCCTTCCTTACTTCTTTCCTCCTCCCTTCCTTATTTCCTTCCCTCACTCCTACCTTCTTTCCTTCCTTACTTTCCTCCGTCCTTCCTTCTTTCCTCTGTCCTTCCTTCTTTCCTCCCTCCCTCCCTCCTACCTTCTTTCCTCCCTCCCTCCTACCTTCCTTCCTTACTTACTTCTTTCTTCCATCCTTCCTTTCTCCCTTCGTCATTTCCTTTCCTCCCTTCCTTCCTCCCTCCCTGCCTTCTTTCCTTTTATTCCCTTCCCTTCCTTCCTTGACTCGAACACAACAGGAGGGTTAAAAAAAAAAAAAGAATTAATAGAAACTCTTATTTTCTCTGTAATGACAGAAAATCTCACTTATGATGCAGGGATAGTTTTTTTTTTTTTGTAGTCGTGGAGTAAGGAAACAAACATGGCAGCAAATTTATTGATGTCAGCAGTCAAAGGTTGTTTTATTGAAGGTTTTTCTTTTTTTTCTGTTCTCTTCCTGTGAAAAGTGAGCAGTTATCTGATGCCGTTTTTTCTTTTTTTTGTTGTTGGTTGTTTTTTTTTTTTCCAATAGCGAATTTTTTGAATGAATAAAAACTGAATTTGGACTTTGGATTTTTCCAATGAGAACACACAAAAACGCTTCAAGGTTATTATCCAGTTCCTCTTTCTTTCTGACTCTAAAGCAGAGGTGTTAAACTCATTTTCATTCAAGGGCCACATACAGACCAATTTGATCTGATGTGGGCCGGATCATTAAAAAGATGGAAGGAAAGAAGGAAGGAAGGAAGGAAATAAGAAGGGAAGGCAAGAAAGACAGACAAAGGAGGGAAAGAAGGAAGAAAGTTAGGAAGGACAGAAGGAATAGAGGGAAGAAGGAAGGACTGAAGGAATAGAGGGAAGAAGGAAGGACTGAAGGAATAGAGGGAAGAAGGAAGGACTGAAGGAATAGAGGAAGGAAGGACAAGGAATAGAGGAAGGAAGGACAGAAGAAAAGGAGGGAGGGAGGGAGGAAGGATGGACAGAAGGATGAAAGGGAGGAAGGAAGGAAGGACAGAGGGAAGAAAGGAAGGAAGGACAGAAGGATGAAAGGGAGGAAGGAAGGAAAGACAGAAGGGTGAAAGGGAGGAAGGAAGGAAGGATAGAAGGATGAAAGGGAGGAAGGAAGAAAGGGAGGGAGGAAGGAAAAAAGGAAGGACAGAAGGATGAAAGGGAGGAAGGAGGGAAAGAAGGAAGGAAGGACAGAAGGATGAAAGGGAGGAAGGACAGAAGGATGAAAGGGAGGAAGGAAGGACAGAAGGATGAAAGGAAGGAAGGAAGGACAGAAGGATGAAAGGGAGGAAGGACAAGGATGAAAGGAAGGAAGGACAGAAGGATGAAAGGGAGGAAGGAAGGACAGAAAGATGAAAGGGAGGAAGGAAAGAAGGACGGAAGGATGAAAGGGAGGGAGGAAGGAAGGACAGGGAATAAACGGAGGAAGGAAGGACAGAGGGAAGAAAGGAAGGAAGGAAGGGCAGAGGGAAGAAAGGAAAAAAGTGCAAAGCCTCCACAACTAGAGTTTTAATGTCTCCTTCCTTTCGGTTACTGTAGAGCAGTGGTCTCCAACTCCAACCCTGCTCCTGTAGAGCTGCTGCCCTGCATGGTTTAGGTATCTCCCCACTCTAACACATCTGATTCTAATAACTAACTCGTTATCAAACCCCTCGACGAGCTTCAGCTGCTTGATAACGAGCTAGTACTTAGAATCAGGTGAGTTAGAGTGGAGGGTGGGGGGGATACCTAAAACATGCAGGGTTTGTGTCCACTGCTGTAGAGAAATGAGGATGAGGATCAAACAGTCACTAAAGCTGCTGGATAACTTTTATTAAGTAATGCTGAGGTTAAGAATCTCAGACATATATGTAGAAACTAGAAAGTGACCATAATACTTGGATAGTAATAAAAGTAGAAGGTGGCTGTAATAAACCAGGCTGAGAATAGGACATAAAGGACTCAAATAAACACTTTAGAAGGGAGGGAGGACAGATGATCGTGTCCATACTGTCGTCCTTCTATTTAAAAATGTGTTTAAAAGTTTATTTTGGAGCTAATATGAAGCTTTAGTTGTCCAAATTAGTCTTTTTTTAGTGGTGAAATCCCCTCTTTTTGTCACTATACTTCAACCATAGCTCAAAAGGGAAACACTGTCTGAGGAAACAAAACATTTTCATACTTTTTAATTCTGGATTTTTTCAATAAGGGTGAAGGAGATGTCATTTTAAGGATTTCAATAGTAATTCAAAAAGTAATTTGCCTTGTTTGTGGAAAATAATAATATATTTATATATTTTAAACATGTATGAATACGTAATGAGTCTGATTAGGAAGTTTATAATGATTTAAACACTTAAAATAAATAGATTTAGCAGTTTTTGTTCATTTTTCTGCTCTATACCTCCACGCCAACAGGGGGCGGTAATGCTGCGTTCAAAGCCGTTTAAATAATCGGCGCATGCGCAGTGCTCCGCTAATGTGTTAGCCAACTGGATGTTAGCGGTGCAAAAAGACGTGGCAGAAAACTTTAGGCATGGATGTATCCGCTCTGGCAGCTTTGACTTTGTTACTGGGAGCACTGGTTATACTGGTGGCCTTAGCAGTGGGGAGACGGAAAGAAGAACTGAGGGAGGAAACCGAACAGGCGGCGGAGTTTACCGGTAAGAGCCGAACGAGCTACACGGTGGCTAACTAGGGGAGACGTGACTCATACTGTTACACACACACACACACTTACACACACTGTCACACACCCATTCAGATGCACACACACGCTCACACACTGTCACATACACACTCATACTATTATACGCACTTTCACACATTTATACACACTGTCACACACTCTTATATAAACACTCATACTATTACACACACACTTACACACACTCATTCAGATGCACACACACTTTCACACATTTATACACACTGTCACATACACACTCATACTATTACACGCACACACACTCATTTATATGCACACACACATACACTTTCTCACATACATATGCACATACACACTGTCACATACACTAATACATACACCTATTAATATACACACTAACATACACACCCACTCATTCACATACACACACTTGCACACAGTCACACATGCACACACACACACTCATACTCACTCATTCATTCATGACAGGTGTGACCAGGTGAGTATTATATAACCAACCAATAGGATCCCTGCTCTTTGTAATTAGCCATTAATTATGAAAACATAGATTAAACATTGATAGTTTGACCTCTGACCTTTGACCTGCTATAATATTTATAAAACATGCTTTAAAAGAAACCTACAGTTTATATTCTTGACAATATTATTTAGCAGTAAAATTATTAGTAACATTATACACAAGAGTAATATTGATGTTATTGCACAGATTTAAAGTGAACAAAAAAAAAAAAAAAAATATATATATATATATATATATATATATATGTGTATGTATATATATATATATATATATATGTGTATATATATATATATGTGTATATATATATATATGTGTATATATATATATATGTGTATATATATATATATATGTGTATATATATATATGTGTGTATATATATATATATATATATATATATATATGTGTATATATATATATATATATATATAATACACACACATGCAGGGTTGAATTGATAGTAGTAGTATATCTGAAATTAGGCTTTACACCGATGTGATCAGCTATATCGGATCGGCCGATATTTAGCATTTTATGCAATTAGTGAGATCGGCTGTAATGTCTTAACCCTCCTGTCGTCCTTGAGTCAAGGAAGGGAGGGAAGGAAGGAAGAAGGAGGGAGGGAGGGAGGAAAGAAAGAGAGAAGGAGGTAAGGACGGAAAGGAGGGAGCAAGGATGGAAAGAAGGAAGGAGGGAGTAAAGAAAGGAAGAAGGAGGTAAGGAAAGAAAGGAGGGAGTAAAGAAAGAAAGGAGGGAGTAAAGAAAGAAAGAAGGAAGTAGGGAGGAAAGAAAGAGACAAGGAGGTAAGGAAGGAAAGGAGGAAAGAAGGAACAGTCAAAAGAGACGGGGTCAATTTGACCCAGGAGGACGACAGGAAGGTTAAACTCACTGGTCGGTGATCGGCCCCAAACATCCTGATCATGTAAAGCTTACCTGAGATACTAATATTACAGTTTGGGTGAAGGAGTGGAAAGCCTGTTTTATAGAGTTTATAGAGTGTTGCTGAATCATTTTAAGAGTTTAATAGTTTAATGAGCCGTGTTGTGTTTAATAAACCTCAGTAAACTGTGTGTGTGTGTCTCTGTCTCTCAGCTGAAAGCAGCTCTGTGAAGAGTCAGGCCTCCAAGAAGCCGAAGCAGGAGAAGCAACGAACCCGCAAAGAAAAAGCAGCGCAGCATACGTTCAGCCATCAGCTGTTGGCAGCCTCCCTGAAGGTACACACACACACACACACACACACACACACACACACACACACACACACACACACACACACACTGTCAGAGCCTTTGAGTAAGACGATAAGATAAGATATTCCTTTATTAGTCTCACAGCGGGGGAATTTACATGATTACATCAGCAGCAATAGAAAGAGCATCAATACAAAGAACAAAGTACAAAAGCAATAAAAACTATAAAAAAGTCTAGTAAAAAACATTCAGCACAAAAGTAACATTGGTGTTGAATGATAATATATCTGAGTTGGATATTGTTTTTTCCACATGGACGTAGGGCTGAGTGATATAGACGAAATAAATTACCACAATATTTTTTGACCAAATACTTCTATCGATTTTGACATATTAGGGCATCAGCATTATATTGATATTATATCGATGCCGTGATATGAAACTAGATATCGTCTTAGATTTTGGATATCGTAATATTGTGATATGTCATCAGAGTTGACTGGGGAGGGATGAAGGAAGGAAATGAGGAAGGGAGGAAGAAGGAAGGAAAGGAAGGAGGGAGGGAGGGAGGAAGAAAGACAGAAGGAGGGATGGAGGAAGGACGGAGGGAGGAAACAAGGAAGGAGGCAGGGAGGGAGAGAGAAAGGAAAAGAGGAAGAAGGGAGGGAGGGAGGGAGAGAGGAAGGAAGAACGAAGGAAGGAAAGGAGGGAAGGAGGGACGGAGGGAGGAAACAAGGAAGGAACGGAGGGAGGGAGGGAGGGAAGGAGGAAGGGAGGAAAGGAGGGAGGAAACAAGGAAGGAAGGAAGGAAGGACAGAGGGAGGAAGGAAGGAAGGAAGGAAGGACAGAGGGAGGGAGGAAGGAAGGAAGGACGGACAGAGGGAAGGAGGGAGGGAGGGAGGAAGGAAGGACGGAGGGAGGAAAAAGGAAGGAGGGAGGGAGGAAGGAAGGAAGGAACAGTCAGGACGACAGGAAGGTTAATATATTAGAACAATAAATAAATATAAATGAGCGTTATAGTGAAATATATATTTATTAGTATTTATTAAATATGAGAAATACGTCTACGACTATTCTCCTTTTTGATATCAGATGCTTCAGTTTGTCTCCTCCTCCTGTCTCCGTGTCTTTAATGGTGTGTGTCTTTGTGCTCCTCAGAGCCACAGCGGGAACGTGACGTGTCTGGACTTCAGCAGTAACGGGAAGTATTTGGCGTCGTGCGCTGACGACCGGACCGTCCGGATATGGAGCACCAAAGACTTCCTGGACCGAGAACACAAGTGTATGAGAGCCAACGTGGAGCTGGACCACGCTACGCTGGTCCGCTTCAGCCCAGACTCCAGGTGGGCAAACACTCAGTACACACACACGCATGGACACATACACACACACACATATACACTCACACACTCACACACACACACACACACACACACTGCCATATGCTCTTATACACTTACAGACTTACATACACTTTCTCACACACACACACACACTGTCTCATACACTAACAGACACACTTCCACACACACTCATTCATATGCACACTCTCTCACACACACACACACACACACACACACACACACACACACACACACACACACACACACACACACACACACACACACACACACACTGTCTCATACACTCACACACACACATACATGCACTCTTACACTTACAGACAGAATTACACACACACACTCATTCATATGCACACACACTTACTCAGACACATACACACTCACTCTCACACACACACTCATACACACATATACACACACACTTTCATATGCTCCTATACACTTACAGGCTTACACACACACTCATTCATATGCACACTCATACACACACACACACTGTCACATACACAGACTTACACACACACACACTTTCATATGCTCTTATACACGAACAGACACACTTAAACACACACACACTGTCACATGCACTCATACACACACACACACTGTCACATACACAGACTTAAACACACACACACTGTCACATGCACTCATACACTTACAGACAGACTTACAGACAGACTTACACACACACACACACTCACTTACTCATTCACTCACACATACACTCACACATATACACACACACTCACTCACACATACACACACTCACTCACTCATACACACATACACACACTCACTCATACACACATATTGTCACATACACTCATACACTTACAGACAGACTTACACACACACACACACTCATTCATTCACTCACTCACTCACATACACTCATACAGACTTACACACACACTTACACTCTCACACACACTTACACACACACTCATTCATATGCACACTCAGACACAAACATACACACACTGTCATATGCTCTTATACACTAACAGACGCACTTAAATACACACACTCATACAATTAGACAGACTTACACACACTCACACACATTGTCACATGCAATCATTCATTCGGAAACACACACACACTGTAATATGCTCTTATATACTAATAGACACACACACACACACTCATTCATATGCACACTCACATACAAACACATACACTTACACACTCACTCGGACACATACACTGTCATATACACTCATACACTTACACAGACTTACACACACACACACACACACACACACACACACACACTGTCATGCTCTTATACACCAACAGACACTTACACACACACTCATTCATATGCACACTCACGTACACACACAGTTACACACACACTGTCACACACACACACATCGTCACATACAATCACCCACAAATATACACTCACATACACACACACACACTGTCTCATACACTCATACAGACACACATACACACACTCATTCATATGCACTCACACACACTCACACATTGTCACATACAATCACCCACAAATATACACTCACACACACACATACACACACACACTCATTCATATGCACACGCACACACACACTGTCACATACACTTACACAGACCTCCACACACTCACTTACACTCACACAGACACACACTGTCACATACACTCACACACTTACACACTCACTCATACACTTACAGACACACTTATACACACACACACACTCATTCATACGCACACCCACTAATACACACTCACTCACATATAACAGCAGAAAAATAATAATGTTACTATATTAATAATTAATTGTCAGCAGTGATTTAAAGCAGCTGATAAATGGAGAATATATCATAGTGAAGAGTCTCTAATTAAACTAATTAAAATAAAACCAGAAATGTGAAGAAAACAAAGATATAAAATAATAAAACAACTAAAAGAGGAAATGTGATGAATTAAAACCAGAATAAAAGTATTTCTCCTTGTCTCCTTCTCTCTTTGTCTCTCTTTGTCTCTCCTTCCCTCTTTGTCTCTCTTTGTCTCTCCTTCCCTCTTTGTCTCCTTGTCTCCTTGTCTCCTTCTCTCCGCAGGGCGTTCATCACCTGGCTGGCTAACGGAGACGCCATCCGAATCTTTAAAATGATGAAGAAGGACGACGGCTCTCTGAGCTTCAAAGCTGCTCCGGAGGATTTCCCTCAGAAACACAAAGCTAGCATCCTCAACATCGGCATCGCAGAGACAGGTGAGCCCTTATCCTTCCTTCCTTCCTTCCTTCCTTCCTTCCTTCCTTCCTTCCTTCCTTCCTTCCTCAACATCGGCATCGCAGAGACAGGTGAGCCCTTATTATCCTTCCTTCCTTCCTTCCTTCCTTCCTTCCTTCCTCAACATCGGCATTGCAGAGACAGGTGAGCCCTTATTATCTATCCTTCCTTCCTTCCTTCCTTCCTTCTTTCCTTCCTTCCTCAACATCGGCATCGCAGAGACAGGTGAGCCCTTATTATCCTTCCTTCCTTCCTTCCTTCCTTCTTTCCCTCCTTCCTCAACATCGGCATCGCAGAGACAGGTGAGCCCTTTATTACCCCCTTATTATCCTTCCTTCCTTCCTTCCTTCCTTCCTTCCTCAACATCGGCATCGCAGAGACAGGTGAGCCCTTATTATCCTTCCTTCCTTCCTTCCTTCCTTCCTTCCTTCCTCAACATTGGCATCGCAGAGACAGGTGAGCCCTTATTATCCTTCCTTCCTTCCTTCCTTCCTTCCTTCCTTCCTTCCTCAACATCGGCATCGCAGAGACAGGTGAGCCCTTATTATCCTTCCTTCCTTCCTTCCTTCCTTCCTTCCTCAACATCGGCATCGCAGAGACAGGTGAGCCCTTATTATCCTTCCTTCCTTCCTTCCTTCCATTTGTTCTTTCTTTCTCTCTTTCTTTCTTTCTTTCCTTCCTTCCTTCCTTCCTTCCTTCCTTCCTTCCTTCCTTCCTTCCTTCCTCAACATCAGCATCGCAGAGACAGGTGAGCCCTTATTATCCTTCCTTCCTTCCTTCCATTTGTTCTTTCTTTCTCTCTTTCTTTCTTTCTTTCTTTCTTTCTTTCTTTCCTTCCTTCCTTCCTTCCTTCCTTCCTTCCTTCCTTCCTTCCTTCCTTCCTTCCTTCCTTCCTTCCTTCCTCAACATCGGCATCGCAGAGACAGGTGAGGAGTTCATTAACTTATTATAGCCTCTAGAGCACAGGGGGGTTAAACATGAGGCAGGGGGGCCAGAACAGGCCCGTTGAGGAGTCCAATCCGGCCCACTTTCCTTCCTGTCTTCTCTTCCTTCCTTCCATCCTTCATCTTTCCTTCCTTCCTTCCTTCCTTCCTTCCTTCCTTCCTTCCATTTGTTCTTTCTTTCTTTCTTTCTTTCTTTCTTTCTTTCTTACTTACTTTCTTTCTTCCTTCCTTCCTTCCTTCCTTCCTTCATTTTTCCTTCCTTCTATTTGTCCTTCCACCCTTCCTTCTTTCCCTCCTTCCTTCCTTCCTTCCTTCCTTCCTTCATCTTTCCTTCTTTCCTTCTACTTGTCCTTTCTTCCTCTTTCCTTCCTTCCTTCCTTCCTTCCATTTGTTCTTTCTTTCTTTCTTTCTTACTTTCTTCCTTCTATTTGTTCTTCCTTCCTTCCTTCCTTCCTTCATTTTTCCTTCCTTCTATTTGTCCTTCCACCCTTCCTTCTTTCCCTCCTTCCTTCCTTCCTTTCTTCATCTTTCCTTCTTTCCTTCCTTCCTTCCTTCCTTCCTTCCTTCCTACCTTCCTTCATCTTTCCTTCCTTCCATTTGTCCACCCTTCCTTCCTTCCTTCCTTCCTTCCTTCCTTCCTTCCTTCCTTCCTTCCATCTGTCCTTCCTTTCTTTCTTCCTTCCATCTTTCTTTCCTTCCATCCTTCCTTCCTTCCTTCCTTCCTTCCTTCCATCTGTTCTTTCTTTCTTGCTTCCTTCTATTTGTCCATCCTTCCTTCCTTCCATCCATCCATCCAGCCATCCATCATCCTTCCTTCCTTTCCTCATCTTTCCTTCTATTTGTCCTTCCTTCCTTCCTTCCTTCCTTCCTTCCTTCCTTCCTTCCTTCCTTCCTTCCTTCCTTCCTTCCTTCCTCCTTTCCTCCCTCCCTTCTTATTCCTTTCCTTCCTTTCTTCCATCCTTCCATCCTTCATTTCTCCTTTCACCCTTCATCTTTCCTTCCTTCCTTCATCTCTCCTTTTACCCTTCATCTTTCCTTCCTTCCTTCCATTTGTCCATCCTTCATTCCTTTCTTCCTTCCTTCCATCCATCCTTCTCTTCCTTTCCTTCCTTTCCTTCCTTCCTTCATTATACTATATTCTCTGATTTCAGCTTCTTAAATGTGAATATTTGCTTCTTTTCTTTATCATATGTGGTATAAGTAATTGTCGCTCTAATTGATTAACGTGATGATGATGATGATGATGATGATGATGATGATGATTAATGAACTCTTTCTGTTTCTTCTCTTCAGGCAAGTTCATCATGAGCGCCTCCACCGACACCAGCATCCACATCTGGGACCTGAAAGGAGACGTACTGGCCTCTATCAACACTAACCAGATTACCAATTCATACGCTGCCGTCTCTCCGTGTGGCAGGTCAGTCCCACCTCCCTCCACCAGGGGGCGCTCACACCTCACATCCCTCCACCAGGGGGTGCTCACATCTCACAGCACTCAATAAAAAGCTGATTTAATGTCATAGACTGTATAAAAGAAATGGACGTAACATCCGTGACGTCACCCATTGGTTTGTGGACTGCTGCTCGGAAGCCAATAGTATCGAATCTAGGCAGCGCCATCTTGAAAATTTCAGGTGCATGCCGGGAAAACATGAACACGGATTCTACTTATATGGGCATGAGGCGGAGTCATAGACGAACGTATGGGCGGGACCAACGGCGGAGAGGGGACGCTGCGATTGGTTGCGAGGGCTGGATCTCAAGGACATTGGTCAATCAACCTGTCAATCACAACGTAGCCACGCCCTAATGCATACCCTGCTTTATCGTCAAATATAAAATCAGGGAGGCCAAAATGTCCCAAATGAACATCATACTGCATTGAAGAAGGCTTTAAACTAGCGATTGAGACCATAAACACATTTTGAAAAAGTTTACTGAGGTTAGAAATCAAGTGAGAAGTTGGTGAATTCTCCATTGACTTGTATAGAGATGGTCGCCCCCTGGTGGCCTTTTGATAGAATGCAGCTCTAAGTTACTTCCGCATTGGCTTCTTTTCAGAGGACCAGAACTCCCCGCCTGTTTAATGTAGATTTTTCTTTTCTATGACACTGTTTTAAGTTCAAGAGCCACAGACAGTCAGATGTGATGTCATGTGGGCCGGATCATTAAAAAGATAGAAGGAAGGAAGGGAGGAGAAGGAAGAGGAGACAGGAAGGAAGGAAGGGAGGAGAAGGAAGAGGAGACAGGAAGGAAATATGGAAAAAGGGGAGCAAGGACAGATGCAAGGAAAAGAAGACAGGAAGGAAAGATGGAAGAAAGAAGACAGGAAGGAAGGAGGGAAAGAAGACAGGAAGGAAGGAGGGAAAGAATACAGGAAGGAAGAAGAAGAAGACAGGAAGTAAATATGGAAGAAAGGAAAGAAAGAAGACAGGAAGGAAGGAGGGAAAGAAGACAGGAAGGAAGGAGGGAAAGAATACAGGAAGGAAGAAGAAGAAGACAGGAAGTAAATATGGAAGAAAGGAAAGAAAGAAGACAGGAAGGAAGGAGGGAAAGAAGACAGGAAGGAAGAAGAAGAAGACGAAGGAAATATGGAAGAAAGGAAAGAAGGAAGGAAAAGAAGACAGGAAGGAAATATGGAAGAAAGGGAGCAAGGAAAAGAAGACGGGAAAGAAAAAAGGAAAAGAAGACGGGAAAGAACAAAGGAAAAGAAGACGGGAAGGAAGGAGAAGGAGGACAAGGAAGAGAAGACAGGAAGGAAAGATGGAAGAAAGGGAGCAAGGACAGATGCAAGGAAAAGAAGACAGGAAGGAAAGATGAAGGACAAGAATGAGGGGAAAGATAGAAGACAGGAAGGAAAGATGGAAGAAAGGGAGCAAGGACAGATGAAAGGAAAAGAAGACAGGAAGGAAGGAGGAAGGAAGGAAAAGAAAGGAAAAGAAGACAGGAAGGAAGGAAGGAAAAGAAGAGAGGAAGGAAAGAAGGAAGGGAAAGAAGACAGGACGGAAAGAAGGAAGGGAAAGAAGACAGGACGGAAAGAAGGAAGGGAAAGAAGACAGGACGGAAAGTGGGCCGGATTGGACCCCCCTGGCAGACCGGTCCTGGCCCACAGGCCTCATGTTTGACACCCCTGCTATGAAGTGATTCCTTTTTTAGGAATTGGAAATCATCTTCTCTTCAAGTAGATCTCAGAGAGGAATCATCAGCTGACATTTAGCTTTAAGACTAGACATCTTGTAACATTTATTAAAACTATGCAAACAATATAAAAGTGCTGATTTGAGATCTGCTGGTTTGTGTTTTCCTCTGTGCTCAGGTTCGTAGCGTCCTGCGGCTTCACTCCTGACGTGAAGGTTTGGGAGGTTTGCTTCGGGAAGAGCGGAGAGTTCAAAGAGGTGGCGCGAGCTTTCGACCTGAAGGGCCACTCTGCTGGAGTTCACGCGTTTGCCTTTTCCAACGACTCTCACAGGTGAAGAAATGTTATATTAGTGTCCATGTGGTTTAGTTTAAATTTAAAGGGTTAAAATGTGAAAATAAACGTATGAATAACTTGCACACATTCTTTTATTTTGTGGACCCAGCATCAAATTTCTGCTTTTAATCCATTTAGAGAGAATATATTAGAGGATTATGGTAAAAATGTCTAAGTGGTGTAACCATACAAACTTTGTACCAAATAATTGAACGTTGCTTAAAAACAGTAAATAGTCAATAAAAAACACCATATCAACTAGTTTGGCATGATCTTACATTATAACTTTTATATTAAATAAAGCTAATGGAATATATATTTCATCTGGTAACCATGGAGACCAGGAAACATTTACATTGTTTAACCCTCCTGTTGTCCTCGGGTCAAGGAAGGAAGTTAAGAAGGAAGGAAGGAAGGAATGGAAGGAAGGAAGGAATGGAAAGAAAGAAGGAATGAGGGAAGGGAAGAAGGACAGAAGGAAGGAAGGAAAGGAGGGAGGGAGTGAGGAAAGAAGGAAGGACAGAAGGAAGGAGTGAAGGAATGGAGGAAAGAAAGAAGGAATGTGGGAAGGAAGGAAAGGAGGGAGGGAGGAAAGAAGGACAGAAGGAGGGAAAGGAAGGAGGGGAAGGAAGGAAGGATCAGTATTAGTATGAGTCCACTTAAATACACTGTAGGTGATAAAATATGTAATATCTATCATTCTTTTGTGGTTACACCATTTGACATTTTCAGGAGCATTCAGTCTTACTTTTGGTAAAAAATGGTGCAAATGTCATTTCAAATGATATAAAACCAACAAAAATACTAAATGTACATTTTAACAAACCTGATGCTGCTTTTAAATCTAGTTTTAAAGATATTTTTGAATTGCTCATCTTACCAACCTTAATGGCGAGAAAGATCCATATTTTTTGGTAGACTCTCAGCCTCTGTCTGGTTTTGCAGCATGTTAATAATTTCCTCCTCTTGTTCTTCCTCTACTAGGATGGTCACTGTGTCCAAAGACGGCACGTGGAAGCTGTGGAATACAGACGTGGAGTACAAAAAGCAGCAGGACCCCTACCTCCTGAAGACCGTCCCCTGTGCCTCATCCGAAGGCAGCCGGACGGCCTTATCTCCAGACGGCCGCGTGGTTGCCATTAGCGACGGCTGCAACGTGGCTTTGTACAACGCTGCTAGCGGCAAGCTGGAGGAGGAGCTAAACGGCGTCCACAGCGAGGAGATCACCGACCTCAGATTTGACGTTAGCGGACGATATTTGGCGTGTAGCGGCGACAAGGCCATCCGAGTGTTTCACAACGCTCCGGGCTACCGAGCGGCCATCAGGGACATGCAGGACATGCTGAAGAAGGCTCAGAATGAGGGCATGAAGGAGAGACTGCAGCAACAGATCAAAGATGCTCAGAGCGCCTTGGAAACCGTGCTGGCCGCTCACGTCGAATGAGCTCGCCCCAAAACCGAGGAGGCGCGCTCTGATGATGTCACGTTCTGACTGATTATCTGTTTTTTCAATGTCTGCTGTCCCTCTGCTCCGAAATGACCTGGTCAGGGAATCATGCATGCAGTTTTAATAAAGAATATCTTTTTATTGAAAGATTAAAGGGTTTGAGCTCACATCTTTTTTTTTTTTTTTTTTTTTTTTCTTTTTCGGTTTTAATGTCCGTTTATGTTTAGTGTGTTTGCTGTAGTTGTTACATTTGCCTCATGTGGCTTCAGTTTAAAGCAGAGGTGTCAAACTCATTTTTGTTCAAGGGCCACATACAGCCAAATTTGATCTCATGTGGGCCGGACCAATAAAAAGAAGGGAAAAGTGATAGGAAGGAAAGAAAGGAGGGAAGGAAAGATGGAAGGAACGAAAGGAAAAGACGATGAAGGAAGGAAGGAAACAAAGAAGGAAAGAAGACAAGGAAGAAAGGAAAAGAAAATTAAGGAAAGATGGAAGGAAGTAAGGATAGAGGGAAGAAAACAAAGAAGGGAAGAAGTAAGAAAGGGAGGAAGGAAAGAAGGACAGATGACAGGAGGGTAGGAAGGAAAAGAAGACAGGAAGGAAAGTGGGCCGGATTGGATGCCTTGGCGGGCCGGTTCTGGCCCACGGGCTGCATGTTTGACACCCCTGGTTTAAAGGCAGCATCCACTCAAAACATGTGTTAACTTCATTTTGGATATTTGAGCTTCATTGTGCAGCTGAAGCCTGATATCATATTAATCTCCTGAAGGCTTAAAAGATAGATTTACAACTTTCTAAAGGAAAAGAGGAAGGGAGGAAGGTATGGGGAGGAAAGAAAGAGAGATGGAGGGATGGAGGAAGGGAGGAAAGAAAGGAAGGAAAGAAGAAAGGGGGATGGAGGAAGGACAGAAGGAAGGAAGAAAGGGGGATGGAGGAAGGAAAGAAGGAAGGAGGGACGGAGGAAGGAAAGAAGGACGGAAGGAAGGGAGGAAGGGGGATGGAGGGAGGAAGGACAGACGGAAGGAAGGGAGGAAAGAAGGAACAGTCAAAACAGACGGGGTCAGTTTGACCTAGGAGGACGACAGGTTAAAGGTTAAAGCAGGTATCTCTCCTTCACTCTAACTGGCTTCGTTATCAAGCAGCTGAAACTCATCAATGAGCTTTGATGAGTTAATTATTAGAATCAGGTGTGTTCGAGGGGGGAGATACCTACACATGCAGGGCAGTAGCTCTACAGGAGCAGGGTTGGACACCACTGATCTAAACTATGCACCCGTTTCTACCTCTGAGGCACAAACTACTCCAATGCAAGAGTCCCCAGTTGTCATGGTAACAGGTGGCAACAACAAAAGGGAAGCACACTATGATAAACCTTTAAAGAATATATATTAAAGCAAATTAAGCCAGCTGAAGCGTGACTGTGTTCCAGGTTAGCTAACGAACATCTGCACAAGATGAAGAGTCATTATTTCCTCACTTCCTTCCATTCTTCCTTCCTTCATCCCTCCTTTCCTTCCTCCCTCCCTCCTTACTCCTTTCCTTCCTTCCTTCCTCCCTCTTTACTCCTTTCCTTCCTTCCTCCCTCTTTACTCCTTTCCTTCATTCCTTCCTCCCTTCTTCCCTCCCTCCTTACTCCCTTCTTCCCTCCCTCCTTACTCCTTTCCTTCCTCCCTCCTTACTCCTTTCCTTCCTTCCTTCATTACTTCCTTCCTCCCTCCCTCCTTACTCCTTTCCTTCCTTCCTTCCTTCCTTCTTTCCTTCCTCCCTTCCCTTCCCTTCCTCCCTCCCTCCTTACTCCTTTCCTTCCTTCCTTCATTACTCCCTTCCTCCCTCCCTCCTTACTCCTTTCCTTCCTTCCTTCCTTCCTTCCTTGACCTGAGGACAACAGGAGGGTTAAGGTCTCTTTTAGATCCATGCAGGAATAGATTTAAAAAACTGTGAATATCTGCCTTTATTGCATTTTCACAAATCTGAAACTGTGTTTTAGACTTTGGCCTCTCTGAAGTCTGAATGAGGTTTATGAGTACATGAGTACAAGCAGTAAAAGACTCAGCTTTATAACAGTAGCTTTCAGTGTTTGCTGTTGCACTGGTTTAGCTCAGTGGTTACTTCTCTCGCTATTTCTTCCAGAATACTGACCTCCATCCCGTTCGCGGGTTCGAACCACGGGCGCTGACCAGTGTTTTGTGTGTTTGATATAATGATAATAAACTTTATTTACATAGCTTTTCTCAACAAAGTTACGAAGTGCTTTACAGGAGAAATAAAAAGTAAGCAATGAACAGCACAGAGATAAGACAGAGGCACTGAAGTAAGATGTATGCCTCTGATTCCTGTTTGTCTCATCATGATTACGCAAAATGGATTATTGTATACAGGACTAGCTATATCAAGAATGCTATTTTTTATATTCCACTATCATGAGTTAGAGAACAAGCAGTAATGGACTCAGGGTTTATATCAGCAGTTTTCAGCCTGAGTCTTTGCACTGGTTTAGCTCAGTGGTTACTTCTATCAACCTTTCTTCCTGTAAGAATACTGATCTCCATCCCGTTCGCGGGTTCGAACCACGGGCGCTGACCAGTGTTTTGTGTTTTTGATATAATGATAATAAACTTTATTTACATAGCTTTTCTCAACAAAGTTACAAAGTGCTTTACAGAAGAAATAAAACCAAACAAGGCGGACAAAAGTAAGCAATGAACAGCACAGAGATAAGACAGAGGCACTGAAGTAAGATGTATGCCTCTGATTCCTGTTTGTCTCATCATGACATGATGATGTTAAACTAAGCAAAATGGATTATTGTATACAGGACTAGCTATATCAAGAATGCTATTTTTTATATTCCACTATCATGATATCATATATTAGAGAAGTGTGTAAAATTGGCTGCAGCAGAACTGAGGTGAAGACAAATATTAGAGTCAACATATGATGGATGAAAGACGGTCAAATGTCACAGCAATTAGTTGAGCTGCATGAATGTGTGTTTGAATGAGTATTATGAGTTAGAGGACAAGAGGTAATTGACTCAGATTTATATCAGCAGTTTGCAGCTTGAGTCTTTGCACTGGTTTAGCTCAGTGGTTACTTCTATCAACATTTCTTCCTGTAAGAATACTGATCTCCAACCTGTTCATGGGTTCGAACCACGGGCGCTGACCAGTGTTTTGTGTGTTAGATGTGATAATAATAATAATAAACTTTATCTATATAGGACTTTTCTTCACAAAGCTTTACAGAAGAGATAAAACCAAACAAGGCAGATGAAAGTAAGCAATGAACAGCATAGAGATAAGACAGAGGCACTGAAGTAAGATGTATGCCTCTGATTCCTGTTTGTCTCATCATGATTAAGCAAAATGGATTATTGTATACAGGACTAGCTATATCAAGAATGCTATTTTTTATATTCCACTAACATGAGTTAGAGTACAAGAAGTAATGGACTCAGATTTATATGAGCAGTTTTCAGCTTGAGTCTTTGCACTGGTTTAGCTCAGTGGTTACTTCAATCAACATTTCTTTCTGTAAGAATACTGATTTCCATCCCGTTCACGGGTTCGAACCACGGGCGCTGTCCAGTGTTTTGTGTGTTAGATGTAATAATAATAATAATAATAAACTTTATCTATATAGGACTTTTCTTAACAAAGTTACAAAGTACTTTACAGAAGAAATAAAACCAAACAAGGCGGATGAAAGTAAGCAATGAACAGCACAGAGATAACCCAGAGGCACTGAAGTAAAATGTATGCCTCCGATTCCTGTTTGTCTCATCATGACATGATGATGTTAAACTAAGCAAAATGGATTATTGTATACAGGACTAGCTATATCAAGAATGGTACTTTTTATATTTCACTATCATGATATCATATATTAGAGAAATGTGTAAAATTGGCTGCAGCAAAACTGAGTTGAAGACAAATTAGAGTCAACATATGATGGATGAAAGACGATCAAATGTCATAGCAATTAGTTGAGCTGCATGAATGTGTGTTTGAATGAGTATTATGAGCTAGAGGACAAGAGGTAATTGACTCAGATTTATATCAGCAGTTTTCAGCTTGAGTCTTTGCACTGCTTTAGCTCAGTGGTTACTTCTATCAACATTTCTTCCTGTAGGAATAGTGATCTCCAACCTGTTCGCGGGTTCGAACCACGGGCACTGACCAGTGTTTTGTGTCTTGGATGTAATAATAATGAACTTTATCTATATAGGACTTTTCTTAACAAAGTTACAAAGTAGAAGAAATAAAACCAAACAAGGCGGACAAAAGTAAGCAATGAGATAACACAGAGATAAGACAGAGGCACTGAAGTAAGATGTATGCCTCTGATTCCTGTTTGTCTCATCATGATTAAGCAAAATGGATTATTGTATACAGGACTAGCTATATCAAGAATGCTATTTTTTATATTCCACTAACATGAGTTAGAGAACAAGCAGTTATGGACTCAGATTTATTACAGCAGTTTTCAGCTTGAGTCTTCGCACTGGTTTAGCTCAGTGGTTACTTCTATCAACATTTCTTCCTGTAGGAATACTGATCTCCATCCCGTTCGTGGGTTCGAACCACGGGTGCTGACCAGTGTTTTGTGTGTTAGATGTAATAATAATAAGTATGACTTTTCTCAACAAAGATACAAAGTGCTTTACAGAAGAAATAAAACCAAACAAGGCGGACAAAAGTAAGAACAGCACAGAGATAAGACAGAGGCACTGAAGTAAGATGTATACCTCTGATTCCTGTTTGTCTCATCATGACATGATGACGTTAAACTAAGCAAAATGGATTATTGTATACAGGACTAGCTATATCAAGAATGGTACTTTTTATATTCCACTAACACGAGTTAGAGAACAAGCAGTTATGGACTCAGATTTATATCAGCAGTTTTCAGCTTGAGTCTTTGCACTGGTTTAGCTCAGTGGTTACTTCTATCAACATTTCTTCCTGTAGGAATAGTGATCTCCAACCTGTTCGTGGGTTCGAACCACGGGCGCTGACCAGTGTTTTGTTTTTTTAAAGATGTTTTATTGGCTTTTTCAAACATAAACAGCCACACAATAATACATTCATGCCTTCAGATCATCTCACCTTGATTATTGTAAATCGTTAAACTTTGGTATGACAGTCATGTTTATTCTGCTTATACCCATTACACCCATTGTTATTGATTTTAAAATACTGATGATTGTTTAAAAGACCTTGAATGTCATGAGCCTTCTCTGTTACTGCCCCAAAACTGGAATTCTCTTCCTCACTCATCTGATTCTACCCACTATCGAGACTTTCAAGAATCACCTAAAAATTACTTCTACTCCCGAGCTTTTAACTGTGCCTAACAAAAACAAGTAAATAAATATATAAAACCAGCTCAGGTGTTTCAGCTGAGATCTCAATAGGTTTATGTTGTTTACGCTATATATGACCATGTACTTTATTATTGATGTTATTGTCGTAATTGTTATCATCATTCTGATTTTATTCGTATGGTTTTTCATGTGTGAAGCACTTTGAATCAACTATGTTGAGTTTAAAGTGCTATATAAATAAAGTTGCTCAGGATATTTCATCCTCACATGGAAATGACGACAAATTATATATAATTTAGATGTGTTTGAATTGTGTTTATTGCTGACAGATGTTATAATACTATATAATATCCTTTCATATCAGATAATGGAGGAAATAACACATCATGTAAAGAAAACCTTTCTATAAGAGTTTAAGAAAGTTCAGACAGACTTGAAAGATTATATTAAATTATTATTTATTTATATATATATTTACATAGTTACACATTTACACATTTTCTATCTACATATATGCACACATCTATCTACATATTTACACATTTTTCTATCTACATATATGCACACATGTATCTATCTACATATTTTCATATCTTCATACATATTTTGTACATCTGTGTAAGTAAGTCCGGTTTCAGCTATCTCACTTGGACTCTTCTTCGGGCTTCTTCTTCCATCTTTTTGGTTTCCGAAGCCCCAGAAAGTGACGAGCTTTCTTCCAGGGAGAAATCCTGTCTTCTTGGATCTTTTCCTCAGAAAGTTCAGCCACTACCAGGAACTCCTCCACCTCATTGTGAAGAGCCTTCTTCTCCACGAATTTGGACTCCACCTGTGACTTCTTCCTTTTCCAACTTTGCGGTTTCCTCAGTCCCACAAAGTGGCGGATCCGTTTCCAAGCAGACATTCTTACTTGAGTGTTGTTGAGTGTCTGAGGAGGTGTCAGACACTCACAATCCTCCACTTGTGTCCACAGATCACTAACAGGGACCTCTTCCTGTAAGACCGTTGGATCTTCTGTCTTCTTTTGACTGAGGGTTTCCTTCTCAACCCTCAGTGTCTGTATCAGATGATGACAGGACCGGAGAATGGAACAAGCCATATCATTCATCTTCAGCTGGTCTGTGGTGCAGTCTTGGGCGATGACATGATCTGAGGCCAGCAAAATGTCACCAGCCACATCATGGATCTTTTGAAGTCCTACATTGAGTAGTGTCCTACTCTCACTGTCTAAATCAATGTCACACCACTGGCTGGACCTATGATCTGAGGTGCTAATGATTGAGTTAGCCATGTCTTTGATCAGTAGCAGGTCTTCTTGGAGATATGACGCTGTCCAAATGGAACCTGCCACATCAAAAATGATCTCCAGTCTCTGATGGAGTGATGTGTTGCTGACATCTTCTACCTGGGGCTGAGAGTCCAGTACCTCCACCTCTCCCTGAAGATCCTCAACCATCTCAGCAAGGCCTTTCTGCAGGTTGGCTATATCCTGCTCATCCATCAGTGTCTGGATCAGATGGTGTAACATCTGCAAAATGGAACTAGCCCTATCATTGATTGTGTCCAGTTCTTCATTAAGACATAGCTGATCGAGCCCATCCAATGAAGATAGTAAAATATTATCTACCATGCTATTTATCTTCATCAGCTCTTGATGGAGATGGGTTTTTATATCATTCTCCAGATGAAGATCGCTCTCGCACCATCTGCTGGCTATGTTGTACGAGGCCTTGAAAATGGAACCTGCTGTTTCTTTCAACTCCAGTTCTCTGTTGACGGGTGTGGTCCTCCTTTTTCGCAGATGAAGGTCACATGGGCTGTCTGCTTGGAATGAGGCCAGCCAAATGGATCCAACCATGTCAAAGAGATGCTCAAGTTCCCGATGGAGTAACATTTGGCCATCATCCTCCACCTGGGACTGGGAGTTCAGGTCCTCCACCTCTATCTGTTGTTCACCCTCCGTGATAGAGACGTCTTCCTCCAGGGCAGCCACCTCTTCTGTAGTGTTATGAGGGAGAGTTTCCTGCTCCCCCTTCAATTTCTCCATCAGACACTGTGAGGTGAGTAAGATTGAACTGGCGATGGTGTTTATATTTTCCAGCTCTTCTTCGCACCATTCACTGTTTGCCAGCTGTGACACCTGAACAATGTTACTAGCCATATCGTACATGCTCATCATTTTTTGATAGACAAACGAGTTTGTTTCATCATCCAGGTCCAGGTCACTTTCCCTCCAGTCAGCAGCTGCAAAATATGAGGCTTCAAAGATAGAACTAGCCGTATCACCAATGGCCTGCAGTTCTTCTTCTGGTGTGCTCTCTTCTTTATCCGGATACAGGTCATAGTCAGTATCACAAGAGGACACCCAAATGTTACCAGCCATGTCAAAGATTTTTTGGAGTTCAAGATGGAGTAAAGTGTTCCTGTCATTCTCCACCAGAGAGTTCACTTCCTCTTCATCTGCCTCCTCTGTCACGGGGACGTCTGGCAGCAGGAGTGATGTGTCTTCTTCCATCTGCTGAGGAAGTCCTTCCTGCTCATCCCCAAATTTCTCAATGAGATGGCCGGCAGTCTGTAAAATGGAACTGGCGATATCACTGATATTCTCCAGTTCTTCCTTGTCAAAGATTTGGCTGTCCACTTTGTATGAGACCAGCCAAATGTCACCAGCCATCTCGTTCATCCTCATGAGTTCCTGATGGAGGAATGTGTTTTTGTCGTCCAAACGAAATGAAGCCCTAAAGATGGAACTGGCTGTGTCACTGATGAACTCTAGTCGTTCATTGAGTGGTCTGCTCCTCTCATTCTCCAGATCACGTTCAGACGTTTGGCTGTCTGTGCGGTATGACGCCACCCAAATGGAACCAGCCATGTTGAAAATGTTCTGGAGATCATGATGGAATGGAGAGTTCCTGTCATTGTCCACCTGAGAATTTAGTTCCTCCTCTGTCATGGGGACATCTGGCAGTTTCTGAAGATAAGATAAGATAAGATAAGATATCTCTTTATTAGTCCCACAATGAGGAAATGTACAGTATTGCAGCAGCAAACAATAAATAATAAGTCCAAAAGCAACAAAAATATTAGTAGTAAAACTATGATTAAATAATTGTAACAACGTGTAGAAGAATAATATTGGTGTTGAGTGACAATATACATGAGTGTGATATTGTTGAGAAATATTAATACATATATATTGCACATTTGAACAAAAAAAATCAGTAGCTTACCTGCAACATTGACATAAGCTGAACTTCTTCATCTTCCATCACAGGGACATCTGGCAGCAGGAGCGCTATGTCCTCTGCCGTGTCTTGAAGGAAGGTTTCTTGTTCATTCCCCAGTTTCTCTATTAGTTGGTATGAGGTCCGTAAAATGTAACGGGCAATCTCATTCGTCGTCTCCAGTTTTTTCGCTTCACACATTTGGCTGTTCACGTCAAACTGCATCATATCACTGGCCAGGTCACTGATTTTCATCAGTTCTTCCTGGAGCATAGTGCTGATCTCATCCTCCAGGTCACTTTCATAGCACTGGATTGTGGCAAAGGTTGTGGCTGTAGATATGGAATAAGCCATATCACTTATAGTTAGCGGTTCTTCATTGAGTGCTGTCCCCTCGAGATGCACATCACATTCAGACCTTTGGCTGTCTGTGAGGCAATAGGACACCCAAATGGAACCAGCCAAATCAAAAATTTTCTGCAGTTCTTGGTGCAGTGTGTTCTCCATCTCGTCCATTTTCTTTAGTTGGTAGTTCTGACGTTCTAAAGTAGTAATGGAATATGAAGTAGTGTAGACTGTGCGTTTGCTGCGTTCTACAAATGTAACTTTACTAACTCGCTCGAGTGCTCGCTGTACTGCTGTATTGGTCAAACTGACTTGACTTGCATTCTCTGCTGATGTCATAAGGTTGAATGACATCATAAAGACAAGAATTCATAGAATGACATCATAAGCACAAGAATTCATGAAATGACATCATAAGCACAAGAATTCATGGGTTAACATCAAAAGGACAAGAATTCATGGATGACATCATAAGCACAAGAATTCATGGAATGACATCATAATATCTCTTTCATCTTTCATGTTGCATACATTCTAAAAAATGTCTTTTCATCAAGTATGGATGGACTTTATCATATCAATCTGCAATTTTGAGTTGTAAAACGTAATGACCTAATATTGGCTCCCCATCACATACAGTGCTATAAATATGGTCTTGTACCTGTTGACTAGTTTCAGCATAGCTTCTCTCCTCTCCTTTTGATGCACTTTTCCTGTTTGAACAAAATGTCTAATACAGATATTTACAGAGTAATCTGCAGCTGATTTTGTCTCTGTGCCCATCCACACACATATTTTAGTTAGTAGTCTATTATTATGAATTATATATTATTATTGTTGTAGCTATATTGTTGTATGTTCTTTATGTATGTTTATCTTTTTAAAATATTTTAGAACATTTTAACATCTTTATTTTTCATTTAATAAACATCTTTATTTAAAAAAAAACGTTAAATAGTTTTTATTTAAACTGCTCTCTTATTGTATTAGATCTATCTATCTATCTATCTATCTATCTATCTATGTCAAATGCACTCAAAGTATTAAAAATAATATAATGAATCAAAATTACGCCTAAGTACAGTATAAGACACACGTGCAGCCCACTGATTGGGTCCATGTGGTCACATAACAAAGTTATGATGTAAGAACATGCCAAACTAGTTGATATGGTGTTTTTATGGTTACACCACTTAGATATGTTTGGCATAATCCTCTAATATATTCACTCAAAACGGATAAAAAGCAGAAATTTTATGAAAAAAAACCCCAAACAATATGTGCAAGTTATTCATATGTTTATGGACACCAAAAAACGAAATTGACCCGTAAACATACGTGCAAATGACATTACGTTACAAAATTCCTTTTAGCGACACACCATCCATTAATTTTGGCTGTGAGAAGTTTGCTTACTGCCCTTGGCACAGGCTGTGGCTCAATGTTTTGGGCCATGTGAGTCTCACTTATCTTCGCCTTCCTCGTTAGTATAGTGGACAGTATCTCCGCCTGTCACGCGGAAGACCGGGGTTCGATTCCCCGACGGGGAGTTCTTTATGTTTTCAATATGGTACTTTCATTATGGAGGTGAGGGTTACACGTTTATCCGCGTGTTTGTGAGTGTGTTCATGTGTCTGTGTGCTTTTTACAGTCAGAACTCTTTGTTTGCTGTGTTATTTTCCCCTCACACAGACGACAGTGAAAACATGCTGCATGTAACACTGCAGTACCGAACTTCTGCCACTAGGTGTCACCAGTTAACTGAAGTATAAAATCAATGAATTGGCCTGAACTACATACCTCTAATATTATCAGTAATATTCTGTTATTCAGAAAAAGTATAATAAAAAAAGTTATCTTTATCTTCTTACCTACATATCTGTGAGTGTTGAGATTAACAGAGAAATAATTTACTTTAGTTTTATTAATCAGACTGATTTGGGTTTTGGGAGCAACATATGAGACAAGAGATCTCTCTTACTCAACTTTAGACAACACAATGACACATGAGCTGCATCTTGTACTTTTCCTCAGGTAATAAATGTTTGGTTTCTATTCTTTATAAATGAAAGCATGTCTCTTGCACGCACAAATAATAACTCACCTGACATTCAGATCACCTGAAATCTGAGACTTTCTTAGAAACACACAGGCACATTGTTTTAGTTTCGGTTTAGCTTTTAGTCAACAAAAACAATTTATTTGACTGGAATGTGAGGTCTTTGTCAGTGTGTGAATGTTTTCCCTTACACATTAAACACCAATAATGGATTTCACACTTATTAAGACGTATTAGGATCCAATACATGACTACAACCTCATGAAGACACGTGATATTCTTATCAAATCCTCTGTTAAAACATAAAAGATAGAATTCATGAATGTAAATGGAGGCTGATTATGTGTTTTAAGGGCAGTCTTTGGAAGGACATATCTAACTTAAATGGGATCCTTAACAAGCTGCATTTATCTTTCATATTGAATGGCCAAACCGTATAAATTAATTTTGGACTCTGTTACACATCTTTTGTGTTTGATAGCCATATTTGAGGGATCATTGTAAACATGTGTGCTCATGTACACATATAAGATTATTGGCTGATAAATCTGTATACATGTTTCTTTTTTTACTCCATGAAATTGGCCCCAAAGTTGCAGAATTGGTTGGGCCCGTTTAGATTAATGAGGGACAAAATTGGGACTCATGGCTTGTGACTGAAGAGATTTCTCTTCATGAACTTAGCCAGTGTGATAGAGGACTCCCAAGCTGCATCCTGTACTTTTCCTCAAATAACAAATGTTTGAGGATGGATGTGAACATATTTTACCAGACTTTTGTGAACACACACACACACACACACACACACACACACACACACACACACACACACACAGCCTGTTAGGTTTCTATTCTTTGTAAATGAAAGCACAACTTCTCCATTAAACCACTCTGCTTTCTTCACCAAACATTTCCTGCTCCATGACATTTCTTTGACTCCACCCTCAGTACTGAGATACGCCTTTCACAACATCCATTCCTTCCTCATCCAATCAGAGAGCAGGTTGAGACATAAAGGCAGGCATGTCTCACATGAGTCCGCCCTGAGTCCTACGCCCACCATTCACAACATATAAAATGAGGCACTACAGCTTCACCCAGCTCATTTTTGCAAAAGTTTCTAACAGGTATTGGATCTTCAAATTTTTCTTTGCAACCTCATTATGGACCTGAAGTTTAACTTGCAGGAAACAGAGATTTCTCTAAACATTTGTGTCCTTGTCGAGATTCTTTATATTCTTTTCAAGGCTGTTAAGGGAGAACCCAACCAAGGGCTGACAGGTATGGTGCATACAGGAATTACGTGGGCTTTAAAGAAGTTATTCAGTAATAATCTGATTCGGGTCCTGTTTGAGATTTTTTGTTGTTTTCTCAAACATTGCAAGATTAATGGAGAACCCCCCAGTAATGTAATTATGAAAAGGTTGAAGAATCTTTTGAGAAGGACTCCTGTTTCCCATCATGACGAAATCGTATAAGTTTGAAATGATTAGGGCTGCAACTAACAATTATTTTGATAATCGATTAATTGGTCGTTTATTTTGTCGATTAATCGAAATTAATTTCCATCCCATAATTAATGCATGCGCACGCACGCTCCGTGCCAACCTTGGCGCACACTTTCTAGTTGTCTAAACTTTAGAAGATTTCGGGGGGACCATTTTCTGCTCAGCTCCGTCTGAACTGCTCCACGACTTAGCAAGTAATACATTAATTGCGCGATACAAGGAATCGATAATGAAATTCGTTGCCAACACTTTTAATAATCAATTTTTATCGATTCGTTTTTGCAGCCCTAGAAATGATTATCAAACGATTCCTACGATCAAACGATACTTGCTCTATCGCTGTAAATGTACTGCAGTACTATCTACCTATCTACCTACCAACCAACCAGCCAACCAACCTATCTATCTACCTAACCCTAACGCTAACCCAAACAGCAACGGTGCCAATTAATAAACAAACCTCCCCAGAACCTGCCTAACTCAAACTTACCTATCTATCGTCTGAGGCGTGCTGGGCTCGAGGCGTCTTACAGGCCTAAACATCAGCGGCCGAAACCCTGACAAGCCAGCCTCCTCTGGAGAATAATAGAATTGCTATAAAACTCCACGAAGGCAGTGAAGTCGGCTGAGATCTGCTCGGCAGTGATAGTGTCAGGCACACCCCAGCATGCAAACAGGGAGGAGAAGAAATCGGTGACTACCCTGGTGATGATAAAAAACTAGCGGGCCCATCAGAAGAAATCGGTGACTACCCTGGTGATGATAGACCCAACGGGCCCATCAGAAGAAATCGGTGACTACCCTGGTGATGATAAAAAACTAACGGGCCCATCAGAAGAAATCGGTGACTACCCTGGTGATGATGAAAAACTAACGGGCCCATCAGAAGAAATCGGTGACTACCCTGGTGATGATAAAAAAACTAACGGGCCCATCAGAAGAAATCGGTGACTACTTACCTATCTATCGTCTGAGGCGTGCTGGGCTCGAGGCGTCTTACAGGCCTAAACATCAGCGGCAGAAACCCTGACAAGCCAGCCTCCTCTGGAGAATAATAGAATTGCTATAAAACTCCACGAAGGCAGTGAAGTCGGCTGAGATGTGCTCGGCAGTGATGGTGTCAGGCACACCCCAGCAGGCAAACAGGGAGGAGAAGAAATCGGTGAATACCCTGGTGATGATAAAAAACTAACGGGCCCATCAGAAGAAATCGGTGACTACCCTGGTGATGATAAAAAACTAACGGGCCCATCAGAAGAAATCGGTGACTACCCTGGTGATGATAAAAAACTAACGGGCCCATCAGAAGAAATCGGTGACTACCCTGGTGATGATAAAAAACTAACGGGCCCATCAGAAGAAATTGGTGACTACCCTGGTGATGATAGACCCAACGGGCCCATCAGAAGAAATCGGTGACTACCCTGTTGATGATGGACCCAACGGGCCCATCAGAAGAAATCGGTGACCACCCTGGTGATAATGGACCCGACCTCCGATCGGGATTCGAACCGCGGTCGGCTGCGTATACGGCGTATACTCCCATTTCATTGTTTTGTATATTAATGCAAGACATGTATTTGTGTGTTTTATATAAGCTTTAAGAAATATGGTTAAAAGTAGCTAGTAGTAGTAGCTCTTATGGTTTGTTCAAGTGTTTAAAAGGTTTGTGAAAATAAACACTGTGAACCATCAGTTAAAGAGTCTGACCATCATTCAGCCGGGGATGCTACACCGTGTCACTGCCCCACTGCACTTGGACAAACTTCATTCCGTCTCTGCCCGATTTCGCCCAGATCGAACTGGATCCAAGAGAAGCGCAGATTTCACTCTCAACCACACTAATAATAGGCCTACTAGCCAATCAAAAGTAGGGTGGGACATAGGTCTTGACAATTTGGCAGTGATCAAGTCGAAAGTGATCCCCATTCTAGTGACGCACTGCAATTCACAGGATGGGCCGTAAGTTATTATTATTATTAGTAGAACTGAATCGTCGTTTTCTGAAGTAAATTATATTTGTTAGTTTACTTTTTTTTTTAGATATTTATAGATTTCTTGTCATTTCCTGTCAACTTTTAGTTGTTTTGAAGAAACAGCTTTAGGATTACAGTATTATCTACAGTTCACTGTTGCCCTGTAACTGAGCAATGTGACAATATGGCAGATAAGTGGCGAGATAGTTAAAAGGGTTATTTTCAAATAATGTTATGTATGTTAAGTGTTAAAATGGTGCCGCATACATGTCACCATAGACATATATAAAAAAAGTTTGACTTGGAGGAGGCTAGCGAAAGTTTTCCCAACTGCCTCCTTCCCGCTTTTTCTCCATCACGTGCTATGTCTGGTTACTAAAGCTACAGGGACTGACAGTGGATTGCAACCAAAAGCTTATAAAAGCTCCCTGTAGTCATTTAGAAATGCGATTGCCTACATATATCGAGGTTAGGGGTGTAACGGTATGGGATTTTACAGTACGGTACGGTGACGGTGTTAGTGCAGTATTTCACGGTGACGGTATTTTATTTTTTTAAAGATTTTTTTTGGTACTAGGGGCCATGAAATAACCAACAGAACAGACAAGTATCATTCTTAGAAGAAAAACATTGCTTTATTTAAGCAAAATGTGTGTGTGTGTCATTTAACTGAAACCAATTACGGTCATGGATCATGTGGGTCTCGCGTGTGTTTACCAAAACTACATTTTTTGATTGGAGCAACATGAGCAACATGAGCTGAGCCCTGGTCATTTCAAGCAACACTAAATGCAACGTGGAGACATTATGCATATGGGTTCCCAATCCGACCATTTATTGTGTATTATTTTGTCATTATTAAAGAAAAAGAACTGAATTTATGTCCATGGACATTATAATGAATAGACTATAGGGTTAATATTAGTTTGCATCCAGTGTGCTGCGTTGACTTCATTACATCTGATGCACCGCTGCTACCACAATTATCAAATGGTAAGTTTATTGTCTGTGACTGTGACTCATAAAAGTTATATTTTACAAATCTGCATTATATAAACTAACGAAATTCGTTAAAGTAAGTCATTTGGCGACTTCTAAGTCATTAAACTAAGTCTGACTGTTACTGGAGTAATCTACCTCGTTCGCACCTGTCATTGTAGCCTACATCTTGTATTGGAAAACTTTGAATTAAACTTTACTTACTGAGCGAACTCTCCCGTTCTCTCCTATGAACGAGTCGGACAACAACGTGTATCAAACATGAAGCAAAGTGAAAAAATAATTAAGTACGTAACAACGCTGACCATGCAGCCTGCCCTGAACTAAATTGAATGGATACATTTGAGCAGCACACAGGTAGGAAACGCTTTTTCAATCTACTGCTGCAGCTGTAAAATTAGATTATAATGTGACTGAGTGACGACTGACCACTGATCTTAATGTGAACGTGAAGTGAAATGTTTTATTTGTGAGTTCACTACTCGTGTAAGTGGAGTTGCGCCGGCAGCGCCGCATAATATTAAAATAGCCTAATTAATTAATTACCGTCAATTACCGTGAGCTTGGAAAACTCACGGTATCACTACAGTGGCTTCACACCACCGCGGTATATCGAAATACGGTATACCTTTACACCCCTAATCGAGGTTGGGTTTTTAACGATTAATCGTACAGCCTAATTCAAGCCTTTTTTTCATTTAACATTTACTGGCCATGCTGCAAATAGTGAATCCTTTTTATATTTTAGAAATTAGGCTAATGACTAATTGGAACATGTTATTGTTTATTGTGATGATTCAGATGCTTTCTGTTAATGCTGACATTTGCTTTTAGATAACTGACTCTTCAGCTCTTCAACATGATGAACAGCCGCAATCCCCATGCCAAAGGGTTCAAAGGTCCCCTGGGTTCTTTGAATTCGGCAGAGAGCGTAGAGTTCTTGTTGAGAGGCAGGTACGACTTGATGAGTTTGAAGATGAAAGACGGCACAACCCTTCACCGATCAAAGACGTTTAAGGAAATAGTGAAGCTTTTGTTTGCATGAAGAGTTCGTAAGTTTATAACATCAAGTTCATATGATGTTCTGTTCAAGGCTGGGCAATATGGATAAAACCAAATGTAATTTTGATCAAATACCTCTATTGTTGTAGAAAATATTGTAGGGATGACTATTATATTATATATGTGTATATATATATATATATATATATATATATATATATATATATATATATATATATATATATTACTTTTACACAATATTGTATGTATTATGGATATATTGCCCAGTCCTATTCTGTTCTCTTGTTCCTTATGCTGCATCATAAGTTCATATTATGCTTTGTTCTCTGGTTCCAATGGTTTTGCAGTCTCCTGTTTTGTTTCTGTTGGACTTCTGTCTTCAGTGTTTTTCATTCCTTAGAGGTCTCATAATGGTATGTATGGCAGTGTTGATGTTTTCAAGCTTTACCATTTCTGTTATAATATTAATTCATTCTTGTTGCTTTAACATCTACAAATGAACAAAATCATCAAAACATTTCCTTGTGAAGATGCCTATCTGTCATGGGATTCATCATCAACATTGACACCCTGATGTTGATGATTCCAGAACAGCTTCAGCGTCAGCGGTACATCTGCACCTACCGCTTCAGCCAGGATCACTTGGAGCTGGTCAATTCAACCAGGGCATCAGGTAGGGATTTCAGTTTTTTTTTTTTTTTTTTTAACCATGTGGTTTGTCTCACATTCCTCTTTTTATTCTGTATGTACATCAGTAATCACCTTTGACCAGTTGCAATGAGATTGATCAATACAATTTTGAGAATATATACACTTTATCTATCAAGAATAAATCACATTTTCACAATCATTTCATGGAAAGAGGTAAAAAATATTTTATTCCAACTTTATGGGTGACCGTGTACATACAGACAAATCCTGTCACATGAAGCTAACACTTTATACAGTTCTGAAAACCACATCATTGTTGGCCATTCAGCTTGTCAACCGTAACCGTCAATTGTATCTATTTCAACATAAATACAACCTAAAACATGATTCAATTCCTAAAACTACATATGTGAAAGTGGTATGAGTGTTTGTGTGTTTGTGTATTTTAGGGGGATGGAATAACAACCCTTCAGCAGGCCAGTTCCAGGCCGTCTGATGGTGCGGTGTGGTGTGTCTCCAAGCACATCAGGAAATGTGGCGGCACAAGATGAGACTGTGTCCCTGCCTGCTTTTGAAATGTCTTCTTCTCCAGACGCAGAAGAAACTGAAGAGCTTCCATCCCCTTTCGCCAACATTCGTGCCATTGTGTGTGACCATAGCTATCTACCAACCCGCTTTGGTGGCCTTGTGGACAATGCCCTTGTTTACATCTCAGGGTTTGTCATTTGCCAAATTTTGCAAAAGCTGTCTTGTGATGTGTGCCGTGGTAGTTTGGTGACTGGTGCTGTACCCACATCAATTCAATTTGCTCCCTTGCCCATACAGCTGTATAATATAAGTATGTTCAGCTTGCTCCCTTGCCCATACAGCTGTATAGATATGAGTATGTATATATGTTCTTCAATTTGCTCCCTTACCCATACAGCTATATAGATATAAGTATGTATATATGTTCTTCAATTTGCTCCCTTGCCCATACAGCTATATAATATAAGTATGTTCAGCTTGCTCCCTTGCCCATACAGCTGTATAATATAAGTATGTTCAGCTTGCTCCCTTGCCCATACAGCTGTATAATATAAGTATGTATATATGTTCTTCAGTTTGCTCCCTTGCACATACAGCTGTATAGATATAAGTATGTTCAGTTTGCTCCCTTGCCCATACAGCTATATAGATATAAGTATGTATATATGTTCTTCAATTTGCTCCCTTACCCATACAGCTGTATACTATAAATATGTATATATGTTCTTCAGCTTGCTCCCTTGCCCATACAGCTGTATAATATAAATATGTATATATGTTCTTCAGCTTGCTCCCTTGCCCATACAGCTGTGTAATATAAATATGTATATATGTTCTTCAGTTTGCTCCCTTGCCCATACAGCTGTATAGATATAAGTATGTATATATGTTCTTCAACCCCCCCCCCCCCCCCCAACTGGTCGAGGCAGATGGCCATCCACTTTGAGCCTGGTTCTGCCCGAGGTTTCTTCCTGTTGAAAGGGAGTTTTACCTTGCCACTGTCGCCAAGTGCTTGCTCATGTGGGAATGTTGGGTCTCTTTGAATTAAATTCAAGAGTACGGTGTAGACCTGCTCTATGTATGCCAATTGAAGTGTCTTATTTTGATTTGCAGGCTTTATTCATTTTTTTGTCCCATTGATTGCCATTATTAGTAGTTAAAATCACTGGATATAAAAATGATTAATCAAAATCAGTTAAATGTAAACGTCAGTGCTGTTTATTCCTACAGATGTCACATTTACATGTCAGGATCTGGTTATTATAGACACAGATTCAATCATTCATTCATTTATCATCACAGTAATGTTACATACATCGGTAGCTGAAAAGTACATACTTTACGGTTTGGTGCACGGAAAAAGGTTCAGGCTCAGGATTGTTTCCACTATCAGCCCTGCACTTATTAAGACGTATTAGGATCCAATATATGACTACAACCTCATGAAGACAAACTATATTCTTATCAAATCCTCTGTTAAAACATTAGAGATAGAATTCATGAATGTAAATGGAGGCTGAATATGTATTCTTAGGGACCTAGCAGTCTTTGGAAGGACATATCTGACTTAAATACGATCCTTAACAAGCTGCATTCATCCTTCATATTGAATGGCCCAACCATATAAATTCATTTTGGACTCTGTTACACATCTTTTGTGTTTGATAGCCATATTTGAGGGGTCATTGTAAAAAACTGTGTTTGACTGAAGACTGAACTTAGCCAGTGTGATAGAGGACTCCCAAGCTGCATCCTGTACTTTTCCAAATAACAAATGTTTGAGGATGGATGTGAACATGTTTTAATACACTTTCTTCCTGAGAGTGAACATATTGGTGTTCATCTTCATCAACACACACACACACACACACACACACACACACACACACACAGCCTGTTAGGTTTCTATTCCTTGTAAATGAAAGCACATCTTCTCCGGTAAACCACTCTGCTTTCTTCACCAAACATTTCCTGCCCCATATCTTTGTCAGAGGGGGTTTCCAAAAATTCAGCATTCAGTTAGCTAATCCTTCTCTTCTATAAACCTACATGACCCCACCCTGAGTCCTGAGATACACCTTTCACATTCTTCCTCATCCTATCAAAGAACAGGTTCAGATACAGGGCTGACTCATGTGAGACAAGCCTGGGCAGGAGTCCTCCCTGAGTCCTGAGTTCACCATTCACAACACATAAAAAGAGGCACCAGAGCTTGCCCCAACTAACTCTAACCCCAAATCATTTTACTAACGTTTTTACAAGGTCATGGCTTTTCTAAATTTTCTTTTCAACTTCATAATGGATTTAAATTTTGAGCTGTGGGGAAATGAGATTTCTTTAAACTTGATTTGGTTCCTGAGTGAGATTCTTTATAGTCTTCTCAAGTGTGTTAAGATTAAGGAGTTGTCGTTGTCAAAGTACTGAAGACCATATGGCATGGAGGAATTACATTAGCTTTAAAGGAGTTATTCTTCAATATTATGTTATTGTGGATAAACTCAGAGATTTCTGTGAACCTGATTCGGTTCCTGCTTGAGAATTTTTGTCATCTTCTCAAATATTGCAAGATTAATGGAGAACCTCTCGATAATGTAATTACGGAAATGTTGAAGAACGTATTGTGTCAAGAGTTTATTTCGACTTTAAAGAGGAAGAGAAGGACTTCTATACGTTTGGTCATTATTGATTACGAAAGGCATCCTGGTAACATTGTATAAGTATACGTTAGAAATGATTATCAAATGATTCCTACAATCAAACAATACTTGCTCTACCGCAAAAAATATATCTATAGATCTGGACCAAACAGCCAGACATTAATGAAGCTAGGATAGTACCAATGCCTGGACTAGTATCTATCTATCTATCTATCTATCTATCTATCTATCCATCCATCCATCTAGATAAGCACCGAACCAATGTTGAAGCTTTTCTTATGAGCTCAAAGTAAAGTGTGCATGACTTCCTGTAAAAGGTTTCTCTTCTGAGGAAACTGATGATGACTCACCATTCAGACAGACAGATATTGCCTGTTTGTTATTGCCTGTAGGGCATGTTTGAAATAAAAGATACAACTATACTCCATCTATTACGTTTGTAATGATCAGTTCTTACTGCAGAGGAAATTAGACCTGCTACTCTCATATTGTTATATTTTCACAATTCTTATATCTGATTACATTTTGGGAGCTTAAGCAATTTATTTATCAATTTAAATGTAAATTGCCACCATAAAAACGGAAGCAGCAAACATTGAAGAGTGTGCATGACTTCCCGTAAAAAGTTTCTCTTCAGGAGAAACAGATAATGACTCACCATTCAGACAGACAGACCAGCTTTCCTCATTCTCTGTTTTTCCCAGGACCTTTAATTTCACCACTTACTAAATAATAACACGTTTCGGTTTCTGTTCTTATCTATAGACAGCATAATTAATTGGTGCTGTCACTATTTTTTCCAAGGAAACAAACGTTTTCAGTATCACTTTGATCTGGTATGAACTTGTCTGTTATTGTCTGTAGGTTGATGTCAGATTTCTTTTAGGGCATGTTTTAATAAAATATATAATTATACTCCATTTATTACTTATTTTGGAAGAGTGTGCATGACTTCCCGTAAAAAGTTTATCTTCTGAGGAAATAAATGACTCACCATTCAGACATTCAGACCAGCTTTCCTCATCCTTTGTTTTTCTCAGGACCTTTAATTCCACCACTTACTAAATAATAACACGTTTCGGTTTCTGTTCTTATCTATAGACGCATAATTAATTGGTGCTGTCACTATTTTTTCCAAGTTATTAGAAAACAAACGTTTTCAGGATTCACAAACACTTCGATCTGGTCTGAACTTGTCTGTTATTGTCTATAGGTTGATGTCATATTTGTTTTAGGGCATGTTGTAATGAAATATATAATTATACTCCATCTATTACTTTTGTAATGTTTGATCAGTTCTTATTGCAGAGGAAATTAGACCTACTACTCTCATATTGTTTTATTTTCAGAATTCTTATATCTGATTACATTTTGGGAGCTTGAGCAATTCATTTATTATCCAAAATGTATGTTTTTTTTCTTTTTTTCCCAACAATAACTTCCCAGAACCCAGTTTGTTGTCAAAGTCTCGGTTTAATTCAGAGTCTAAACCTCTAACAGTCACTTACAATGATATAAAACAGACAAAAGCAGCAAATCCTCACATTGAAGAAGCTTGAAGCACCAAATATTTGCAATATTTTCTCTAATAAATTACATAAAAGACAATAAACACAAACCTTTTTATAACATGTCCATTTTTGCCAACCGACCAATCAAACAAGTAATTGTTTAAGATTAAATAAAACATGGTTAAACTGTTTTGATAACTAATATTGACTCTTATTGCTTTCATTTTCTGATTGGAGTCATTTAATGTACCCAAGAACTGAGTTTAAAGGAAATTACTGATGGTTTTTACTATTTATACATTGCAAATCATGCTGGTGTATTCAACATTTTTTGGGTTTACTGTTCCTTTTGTTGCAGGCAGCCATTGGTCCACATCCACTTCTGTACAATATGATTATCCATCAGAAGACTCTTTGAATCCATCACAGAGAACATTAAGCCTAAGTAAGTTATATTACTGTTGTTTATTGCAGCTTCATCAGAATAGCTTTGCTTCACAACGATAATGTATCTTTGACAAAAAACTTAACTACACTTCATTAATTTATTTTGAACGATTAAACTCAAGCAACATGTTTTATAGCTCAGGAGGTTAAAAAAAAAGAAAAAAGAATGCTTAAAACTTACCAACACACTAATATAGGCCTTTAAGTTGTGATCAACAGTGCCCCCTGCTGGGCCCACATGGAAGCATAAGAAAAGGAGCTGATCTCACATTTAATCATTTATGATCATGTGTAAAACAGACACAAAATACTCAATTACATTTTTCATTAATTTGTGTGAAGTCATCCTGATGTCACACACTGATGCTGCATTTATCAGAGGACAAATAATTTGGTTTTCAGTACTGTAACAAACCACAACACTGTGCTTTCTTATTGACTGCTAACTGTTGTGTTTTAAATAGATCTATTAGTAGTATTTAAAAGATTTAGTATATTAAGCTCTTCTTTGTTCTGTACAGTCCACATCTAAAGAGCTGCTGCATGTCTGCTTTGTAGGACGATACAATAACAAATAGTTATCTGACATCTAGTTAGACTTAAGCCGTGTTCACACCAAGAGCGTTGGACGCGATTTTGCGGCGCGACAAATGAAAATCTGTCGCGCTGTCGCTCAAGTTTTGAAGCGTGACCATTTTGTGTACAATCGCGTCATCGCGTCATCGCGCCATCGCGAGTCCGCCCATTTTCACAGCACAACAACATTGCTTTCTTGTCTCTTCAACCATGGTCGAGATAACAACATTTGCTACCACCGCTGCCCTGTCCATCTGTCTCCGGTGAGTAGCTGTGTATTGTTGTGTTAAAATCAATAAATATTCACTGACAGGGAGATTTAGCTGCTGCTGCTTTGCTGAGAAATGTTGCTTCACAGCTGGTGTTTCGGTTTAACTGGTTACCGTGTTAATAGGTGACTTTCTCATAACTCTCTTAAAAAAGCCATTGATTGTAGTTTAATCCTTTAAAAATACACAATAATATGTGTAATAACTAATCATTTATGTAAGTTTGGTTTTGTTCAGATAACTCATTGACTTTTCGTAACGTAATGTGAGAAAGTCACCAGTTAACACGGTCACCAGTTAAACCGAAACACCCGGCATAACTTCAGCAGTGAGCCTCGTTGTTGCCGTTTTTTGGAAAACAGGACCAGATCGCCTTTCACCAATACTGATCTTTATTTGTATAGCACTTTTCATACATGAAGTGCAGCTCAAAGTGCTTTACAAGAAAGACAGTACATGCATTGATTGCTTGAGCACTTTCACATATGACATATCATATGTGATCATTTATTTGTGTCCCTGTGGTTGTTTTGTATTTTGAGTCTTGAGTATGGATTTGATGCATACTGTAGGCCTATGTATTTGTGTATTTTCTGATCTAAATAAAGTATCACTGCATGCTACAACTCAGCTTAATTTAACGTTTTCTATGATGCAGATACCTGGCCACTGGTGACTCCTACAGGACCATCGCCAACAGCTTCCGTGTTGGGGTCTCCACTGTGTCCATGGTCGTGGCTGATGTGGTGTCCGCTATCTGGGACTGCCTTTAATAAAGCTTTAATTTGGCATGTCTGCAACAATACAATAAACATAACATGTGCATGACATGATAAATATGCTAACTATCATATCAATGATGCCATCTGATATTATTCTGGTATTGTTTTGTCCTGTAAATGATTAGTCAGTGTCCCACATAATGCTGTGGCTACCTCCCAACCTCTGACCCGTCCCGTAGATGGAACAGTGTGTTTTAAGAGGTTAAAATAAGTTGTTTAGTTTATGTGAATAACCTCTGCACAGCTTGAATCAAAGTTTACAGTACACAATGTGGGTGTGCAACAAATATCTGAAGTCTGGTGAGAATGTTCACTGCAGGTAAGAGTAGACGAAAGACAGCTGAGATTTTTATATTTTATTAATTAAATTGTCATACAAAAAAAAAAAAAAAAAAAAAAAAAAAAAAAAAAATATATATATATATATATATATATATATATATGTACAAAAACAATAAAAAAATAAATAACGTATTGAAGAGCCTCAGGGACACATGAACAAAATGAATGATTCCTCAAAAGTCTGATACGTTCCCTGCAGTGATTGCTGCCCCATTGCTAAATAGCTACTCAGCAGGTTCCAAATTGAGCACAACAGTGCTTGCTTCATAAATAAGTTTATGAATTTGAAATTTAACGTATGCCTTCTTATGGGGCGACAACTTCTCCAGGGAAGGAACCAGGCTTTTGAGGAATAGTTCATCCTCTGAGGGGGGAGGCTGGGGAGCAGGTGGAGCTTGCTGCTTCAGGCCGTTCAGGGTGTCCAGGACGAGAGCCTCTACCTCCGCCCGTCTGTTGGTGGAGTCGGCGGAGGTTTCCTCCTCCCTGGCTCTCTTCCTGGACCTCTTCGTCGCTGTATGAAATAGAAAAAACATTTTATGAAACTACTACCGTCCAAAAAATGCAATAGTTAGAAGTAACTCAATATCCAAATTAATATTTGTTGAAATATCTTAAATTAATTATCTATTAAACTATCTTAAATATGTCTTGTACATACCTCTTGGCACTGAAGCAGCAGGGGAAGCAGCAGAGACAGCAGTGGGAGAGACAGCTGGACCATCATCAGGGGGAGCACCAGCAGACTCTGGCTCAATGTCAGAATCTGCTTGGGCTGTAGTAGTGACAAACATGTCTTAGTTTTTTTTGTTCATACAGTATATTAATTGTCAAGGTTATTCTAACAATTACAGCACATAAAGCATTTTACAGATGCAGTCATTTAATACATCACACTGTTCTAGCCATAGCAATATCTATCCTCCACAACACTTTAAAGCAAATGGTGTTTTAGTGCCCTTCATTCTTCACATTTTAACTTGTAGGTTTGGTATAGGTGAGAGTACAGATTAGTTATTTTGACATTTTTTTAATGCAGGCTGTGAAAAAACTATCTGTACTGACACATCAATACAAGTCAGTTATCATTTTATACAAAAACTAGTTTCCATGTCGTTTCTGTGTGTGTGTTCATTCATCAACAAACCTCCGATGGTAATCCCTGATGGGCCTGCTGTCTCTCCCTCGTCCTCCATGGACCCTACACTGTACTCCATGGCCCCATCTTCCTCGACCCCTGCCCCCATGTTCCCGCTTGTTTCACGGGGGGCAACAAAGGGGTCGAGGAAAGACAGGACCGCGAAGTACTTCCACTTCTTCGCTGTCCCTGCTGCTGACCCACTCCTCGTCTCTGTCACCTTCCTCCTCTCCCTCATATATCTGTCCCTGAGGCTCTTCCATTTCCTGCGACACACATCAACTGACAAGAACACACGTAAATTAACTGTTGAATCTAGTAAACCAGTAACTTTATGACGGGAAAGCCAGCTACGCTAACTGGGGCTATGCTAATGCTAACCAATAGCTGCAAACACGCAACAAATACATATTTACAGAACTTACCAGGTAATCCAGCCACCTCGCTTACTTTACTCCACGCCTGCTCCTTTTTATACCGATCCCGGTAAAGGAGACAGGACGTGTCGTAAAGCACGGGGTGAGCTGTAACGGCAACGATCAATTTGTCCTCCATCTTGTAGAAGAGTGATCCAGGACGGCGACGTCAGGAGAATCTCAACGCTGATAGGCTGCTGCGGAATGGCGTCACGCGATGTCGCTGCAAAAGTTCAATATTTTCAACTCGAGCGTTGACGCGATTTTCGCAGCATCGCGTCCATCGCGTCGCGTGTGACGCTGTATCGCGCCGCAAAGCAGTCAATCGCGTGTTTGCATTGACTTTACATGTAATCTCGACGCAAAATCGCGTCCAACGCTCTTGGTGTGAACACGGCTTAAATGTTGTTTATTGCAGCTTTACAACATTTCTCTAATGGCGCTTTTCCACTACAAAGTTCCACGGCTACACGGTTCCAGGAACGACCTTTTCCATTACAAAAAAGTACTTACTCATCGTGGGCGAGGTCGTCATAGCAACGGCTCAGCGATACTGCAGTGACTTCATTTTATACGCGACACAAACACATAAACAATGGAGGACATGGAGGCGATGGTGTACTTGCTGCTGTATGTGGCTTTCTGTCACACACAAAGCAACAAAATTGAGCCGTATGGTTGTAACGCTGTTGCCGGTATTTAAAAATGCCGGCTTTGATTCTTGTGTGGAACGGCTCATGACTCTTCCAGCGACAACTCTTCTGACCAATCAGCGGCCGGCAGTCTGTTGACGTCACATTTAGTATCGGCTCGGCTCGCTTGGAACCTCAGCAGAGCAGGTACTAAAAAAGTACCAGGTACCAGGTACTATCCCTGGTGGGAATGAGTCGAGGCGAGTCGAGTCGTGCTGGAACTGTGTAGTGAAAAAGCTCCTTTATTGACTGATAACTGATGTGTTTTAAATAGATCTAGTAGTAGTATTTACAAGCTTTTTTATATTAAGCTCTTCTTTATTCTGCACAGTCCACATCTGAAGAGCTACGCACCATCATGTCTGCTTTGTAGTATGATACAATAACAAATAGTTATCTGACATATAGTTAGGACAAATGTTGTTTATTGCAGCTTTAAGACATTTCTCTAAGTACTGATATCCACAGTAAGGGATTAGACACAATGAATGTTTGACATATTTGATTTCCCAGACTGCTCCTTTGGATTTCTCTGTATTTTGATAATTCATGTAAAATATAATTTTCCAGAATATATTTTACAGCTAACAGAAGTTGTCTGAACAGAAGATATTTTGGCCTGTAGATCAAACTATTGAGGCAGAAACTAAATCAATGGTCATTTACATGCCATTTATTTGATGTATATTTATTGCTTTGTAAAAATCTGTCAGATGAACATCCTTCTGTTGAAAGCTAAGACAAACGGCATGAACACAAGATGTGCAAATAACTGACTAAATAATAGTATCTCATTCTGAATAGATTGGTTATTACTGTTATATTTTCACCAGTGTGGATATTAAGTCTCAAGGAAATGTTTGCTAAAACTTCCTGAGTCAATATTCTTTATAGCTGCAGCATACACTGACTGATATCATTCTCATGTTCAACCCTAGTGAGTAACACAGCGTCTAATAGATATATTATTTTATAGAATATACTGTTGTATCAACACCTAATATCATTATGAAATCCCTGAGATGTTTCCTTAATTTTTTAGATATTGTACTCAAAAGGAAAATGGCATATATCAATGTTCCTTGTCTCAAACTGTAGATTTTATAAACTGGGACACTATTGTTTAGGTTTAGAAATACTTTCATTTATACAAGGCAGCCTTTTGTGTGCCAAAACCTTCTGAAATATGCATACCCATATTTGGTCATTTGGTTTCATTTTGTTGGCTTGCATGTTTTTTGGTTTCTACATCAGGTTAAAAAAAACAACACGTGACCCGTATGCTCACATGTGTAATGTTAAATATAACCTAGTTGTATATACTAGTTAATAAATGCATTGAAGCCTATTTGTCCCACATTACTTTTTTTATAAACTTTATTGAACATTTCTTTGAAAGTATTACACATACATCACAACAAAATACAATACAGTTAACCCCAAAATACAATAAAACAACCACAAAATAAAATAAATTAACCGTCTGAATCACAATTAGCTGCCCATTGTTCATAAACCCTTCATCCCCATACTTATCAAA
>JAJDFG010000527.1:80000-142216 GCA_021039105.1 Scomber colias
ACGGCGGATGGCGGGTTTGGTGATTCCCTGGATGTTATCACGGAGCACTTTACGGTGACGCTTAGCGCCTCCTTTACCGAGTCCCTTCCCGCCTTTTCCTCTTCCGCTCATTTTTTCTGATCTTCTCTAACAGACGTTAAGAAATGAATAACGTCTCGGTGTCTGAGCCGTTGCATTTAAAGCCTGTCTGCGGACGTAAGAGAGGACAGGCGGCGCCAACTGTCGGAAGCCCCGCCTACGAAGCTGAGTCACCTGTCCGCCATTTTGTGTCTTTTATTTATTTCAGGGGTGTCAAACATGATGTCCGGGGGCCATAAACGGCCCACCGAGGAGTCCAATCCGGCCCACTTTCCTTCCTCTCTTCTTTTCCTTCCTTCCCTTTTTCTATCCACCTTTCTTTCTTTCTTCCTTCCATCTTTCCTTCCCGTTTTCTCTTCCTTGAACTAGAAGGGGAAACTTTCACACACTGACAATACCTCACATTCACAAATTCAGAGGTCAAATAAATTGTTCTTGTTGACTAAAAACTAAACCAAAACGACCAAAAAAAATGTGCCTGTGGTGTTTCTAAAAAAGTCTCAGATTTTAGGTGATCTGAATGTCAGGTAAGTTATTATCAGTGCGTGCAAGAGACATGCTTTCATTTATAAAGAATAAAAACCAAACATTTATTACCTGAGGAAAAGTAAAAGATGCAGCTCGTGTGTCATTGTGTTGTCTAAAGTTCAGTAAGAGAGATCTCCTGTCTCATATGTTGCTCCCAAATCCCAAATCAGTCTGATTAACAAGCTAAAGTAAATTATTTCTCTGTTAATCTCAACACTCACAGATATGTAGGTTAAAAGACAAAGATAACTTTTTTATTTTATTTTTTCTGAATAACAGAATATAACTGATAATTTAGAGGTATGTAGTTCAGTCCATTTCATTGATTTTATACTTCAGTTAAGTGGTGACACCTAGTGGCAGAAGTTCGGTACTGCAGTGTTACATGCAGCATGTTTTCACTGTCGTCTGTGTGAGGGGAAGATAACACAACAAACAAAGAGTTGTGTTTCCCACTGACTGTAAAAAGCACATGGACACACTCACACGCTGATAAACGTGTAACCCTAACCACCATAATGAAAGTACCATATTGAAAACAAAAAGAACTCCCCGTCGGGGAATCGAACCCCGGTCTTCCGCGTGACAGGCGGAGATACTGTCCACTATACTAACGAGGAAGGCGAAGGTAACTGAGAATCACATGGCCCAAAACATTGAGCCACAGCCTCTACTCAAACCAGCAAGCAATCTTCTAACTGCCAGAATTAATGGATAGTGTGTCGCTAAAGGGAATTTTGCCGGTATGTTTACGTTTTTTTTTGTATCTATGCGACTTAGTTAAATTTAAAGGAGTTAAAATGTGAAAATAAACGAATAACTTGCAACACATTGTTTTTTTTTTCATACAATTTCTGCTTATCCGTTTTGAGTGAATATATTAGAGGATTATGCCAAATATGTCTAAGTGGTGTAACCATAAAAATACCATATCAACTAGTTTGGCATGATCTTACATTATAACTTTGTTATGTGACCACATGGACCCAATCAGTGGGCTGCAGGTGTGTCTTATACTGTACTTATGCGTAATTTTGATTCATTATTTTGTTTTTAATACTTTGAGTACATTTGACATAGATAGATAGATGGATCTGGGGAAATGACAAAAAGCAATTTTTTATGAATATTTAAGGAAATACTTATTAAATATATAAAAATGCTTATATGAACTCATACATTACATTAGTAATAGACATAGTGTTAACACCGGGCACACGATTGGTCAGTTCACAGTGCCCATACCTCGATCTCATACAATGAGGAGAGCAGTTTAAATAAAAATATAATTTAAATAAAGATTTTCATTCTATAAAAAATAAAGATTTTAAATGTTCTAAAATGTTTTTAAAAAAATAAACATATATAAATAACATACAATATAGCTACAACAATAATAATATATAATTCATAATAATAGACTACTAATTAAAATATGTGTGTGGTTGTGTCAGGGTCGGGGTCCCGCTGTTGTTCAGGCCCATCTTCCCTCACTGTTTTTTTTCACATAACATAAAAATATCAAATTGTTTAAGGTGTTGTTAAACTAAACTTCATCAGAACTGCAAAGAGCACTTTGACATTTGAAAAATAACAGAGACAAAATCAGCTGCAGATTAATCTGTAAATATCTGTATTAGACATTTTGTTCAAACAGGAAAAGTGCATCAAAAGGAGGGAAGACGGTATTTTCCGACTCCCCCTCAGAATGACATCAGCAGAGAATGCAAGTCAAGTCAGTTTGACCAATATAGCATGAGCGAGCACTTGAGCGAGTTAGTAAAGTTGCATTTGTAGAACGCAGCAAACGCACAGTCTACACTACTTCATATTCCATTACTACTTTAGAACGTCAGAACTACCAACTAAAGAAAATGGACGAGATGGAGAACACACTGCACCAAAAACTGCAGAAAATCTTTGATTTGGCTGGTTCCATTTGGGTGTCCTCTTGCCACACAGGCAGCCAAAGGTCTGAATGTGATGTGCATCTGAAGGGGACAGCACTCAACGAAGAACTGCTAACCATAAGTGATATGGCTTATTCCATATCTACAGCCTCAGCCTTTGCCACAATCCAGTGCTATGAAAGTGACCTGGAGGATGAGATCAGCACTATGCTCCAGGACGAACTGATGAAAGTGACCTGGCCAGTGACATGATGCAGTTCGACGTGAACAGCCAAATGTGTGAAACGAAAAAATTGGAGACGACGAATGATATTGCCCGTTACATTTTACGGACCTCATGCCAACTGATAGAGAAACTGGGGAATGAACAAGAAACCTTCCTTCAAGACACGGCAGAGGACATAGCGCTCCTGCTGCCAGATGTCCCTGTGATGGAAGATGAAGAAGTTCAGCTTATGTCAATGTTGCAGGTAAGCTACTGATTTTTTTTGTTCAAATGTGCAATATATATGTATTAATATTTCTCACTTCAAATCTGTGCAATAACAATATCACATTCATGTATATTGTCACGCAACACCAATATTATTCTTGTACACCATGTCACAATTATTTAATCATAGTTTTACTACTATTATTTCTGTTGCTTTTGGACTTATTATTTATTGTTTGCTGCTGCAATACTGTACATTTCCACATTGTGGGACTAATAAAGAGATATCTTATCTTATCTTCAGAAAGTGCCAGATGTCCCAATGACAGAGGAGGAGGAACTGAATTCTCAGGTGGACAATGACAGGAACTCTCCATTCCATCATGACCTCCAGAAATGTTTCGATATGGCTGGTTCCTTTTGGATGGCGTCATACCGCACAGACAGCCAAATATCTGAATGTAATCTGGAGAATGAGAGGAGCAGACCACTCAATGAACGACTAGAGTTCATCAGTGATACAGCGAGTTCCATCTTTAGGGCTTCATATCGTTTGGACAGCCAGTGGTGTGACAGTGACCTTCCTCTGGAGAACGACAGAAACACGTTCCTCTATCAGGAACTTATGAGGATGAACGAGATGGCTGGTGACATTTGGCTGGTCTCATACAAAGTGGATAGCCAAATCTTTGACATGGAAGAACTGGAGAATATTAGTGATATTGCCAGTTCCATTTTACCGTCTGCCTGACATGTCATTGAGAAATTTGGGGATGAGCAGGAAGCCCTTCCTCAGCAGTTGGCAGAAGACACATCACTCCTGAAGCCAGACGTCCCTGTGACAGAGGAGGCAGATGAAGAGGAAGTAAACTCTCTGGTGGAGAATGACAGGAACGCTTTACTTCATCGTGAACTCCAAAAAATCTTCGACATGGCTGGTACATTGGTGATACGGCTAGCTCTATCTTTGAAGCCTCATATTTTGCAGCTGCTGACTGGAGGGAAAGTGACCTGGACCTGGATGATGAAACAAACTCGTTTGTCCATCAAAAATTGATGAGCATGTAAGATATGGCTAGTAACATTGTTCAGGTCTCACAGCTGGCAAACAGTGAATGGTGCGAAGAAGAGCTGGAAAATATAAACACCGTCGCCAGTTCTATCTTACTCACCTCACAGTGTCTGATGGAGAAATTGAAGGGGGAGCAGGAAACTCTCCCTAATAACACTACAGAAGAGGTGGCTGTCCTGGAGGAAGACGTTTCCATCACGGAGGGTGAACAACAGATAGAGGTGGAGGACCTGAACTCCCAGTCCCAGGTGGAGGATGATGGCCAAATGTTACTCCATCGGGAACTTGAGCATCTCTTTGACATGGTTGGATCCATTTGGCTGGCCTCATTCCAAGCAGACAGCCCATGTGACCTTCATCTGCCAAACAAGAGGACCACACCCGTCAAAGGAGAACTGAAAGAAACAGCAGGTTCCATTTTTAAGGCCTCGTACAATATAGCCAGCAGATGGTGCGAGAGCGATCCTCTCGAGAATGAGATAAAAACCCATCTCCATCAAGAGCTGATGAAGATCAATAGCATGGTAGATGACATTTTGCTATCCTCATTTTATGGGCTCGATCAGCTATGTCACAATGAAGAACTGGACACAATTAACGATAGGGCTAGTTCCACTTTGCAGATGTTACACCATCTGATCCAGACACTGATGGATGAGCAGGATATAGCCAACCTGCAGAAAGGCCTCCTCGTTGAGATGGTTGAGGATCTTCAGGGAGAGGTGGAGGTACTGGACTCTCAACCCCAGGTAGAAGATGTCAGCAACACATCACTCCATCGGAAACTGGAGATCATTTTTGATGTGGCAGGTTCCATTTGGACAGCCTCGTATCTCCAAGAAGACCTGCTACTTATCAATGACATGGCTAACTCAATCATTAGCAGAAAAATGTGTAAATATGTAAATGTATATTTATTTACATAAATAATAATTTGATATAATTAAATAAGTCTGTCTGAACTTTCTTAAATTCTTATAGAAGGGTTCTCTTTACATGATGTGTTATTTCCTCCATTATCTGATATGAAAGGATATTATATAGTGTTTATGGATAAAATTAACATCTGTCAGCAATAAACACAATTTAAACACATCTAAATTTTACATAATTTGTCATCATGTCCATGTGAGGATGAAATTTCCTGAGCAACTTTATTTATATAGCACTTTAAACTCAACATAGTTGATTCAAAGTGCTTCACACATGAAAAACCATAAGAATAAAATCAGAATGAGGATAACAATTACGACAATAACATCAATAATAAAGTACATGGTCGTATAGGGCCTGATTTACTAAAGGTTTGCGTGTGTAAAAACGTGTACAAACTTGACATCACTTGCAAAAAATGTGCAAGCTGTTCTACTGACGCAGCGCACTGGGGTTTGCATCTTTCAAATGTGCAAGATAGTACGCACTGTTCTTTTTTGTACGTTTTCCATAATGAATATAACCTCTTCCACTAGAACCTGATCACATTTCATTTTGCGCTTGCAGCTTTATGCTCGTCCAAACTCTCCATTCAGACACGCAAAACCCTATTCTCAGTAGATCACCTACACAACACATGCAAACAAAACACGAAATCTTTTGCACTGTGTACGCAATTGAGTGCCCACTATTTGGGATCTTAGTAAATCAGGCCCATAGAGCATAAACAGCAGAAACCTATTGAGATCTCAGCTGATACGCCTGAGCTGGTTTTATTTATTTACTTGTTTTTGTTAGGCACAGTTAAAAGCTCGGGAGTAGAAGTATTTTTTAGGTGATTCTTGAAAGTCTCGATAGCCGGAAGAATCAGATGGGTTCTGCTACTCTGAATTTTCAGAAATGTGATCCTTTCATTACATTCTGAAGCCTCTTCCTAGTTTACGTCATCATCAAAAGCTTCTCTCTTCGAAAATCAACTCCAAGGCCCTCTGAGCAGAAAATCTTTTGGCCATCTTCATCAGTTGTGATAATGAACCACACTGGCAAAGCTATATTTATTGTGTCCCACCCCCAGTTTGCAGCTGGGATAGAGTATGAGAAAATAAAGATTGGTTCCCGCAAGACAGAGGGTAAAATGTGCGGGAATGTGAGAGCAGACAGGTGCAGGTGCTTGAATTTTGCAATAATGTTGCAACCTTGTGGGGGAATGGCAGCAGGAGAAATACATACACACAAACTTACAGCAGGCCCAGACAGTAGGCATATTAAAATAAAAAGAAAATACAGATTTATAAGTCAAATAAATGAACATAAATAGGTACAGAATACATACAAAGTTTAACATAGAAAACCCCCCAAAAACAAATAAACAGGTGAAGCAGATTACATTCCTCTAAATAGTTCTTGAATTATATTTTCCCAAACTAGTCATCATATAAGCGATACCATGACGTCTCAACATCAATACTAGTAAGTACGAGTAACGCACTTCTGGTAATTTTCACAAAATAAAACACCCGTTACCTTTTATTATTAGGGAAACCATAACGGTAGAATTTGTGCTTTTATTTTGAAAACAGGAAGCGAACAGACCCTAGCTGTAGCTAACTTGAAACCACCGAGCTGAGACGTTTGTCTTTTGTTTTGTTTTTTTTCAAAAGTTGCGTTGCATCTTGGGTAATGTGAGTGTGAGTAGTCGAGTAGTCAGCTGTTGATGCATAGTCTGCATTTCTGGTGAATCTAGTAAACCGTCGAAACTTCTCACATACTCTAAATCGCATACTACGCAGTTGAAACATAATACATACTTCAAAGTGTGTAGTTTGGAACAAACCCATTTCAGTCACCTAAAAATGACCTGTGCGGCTTTTGGATGTAGTAACAGACACGCTAAGTATTCGGATATTCAGATATTTCGGTAAGTAACATTGCATTCCCCTTTCAAAATGACTTGCATATTATTTTAGCCAAAATTAGAATCTCGATTAATATCATAGTTAACATTAACGTGCATTACTGACAAAGAGTAAAGTTTAAGTTACGAGCCACCGTGTGCTAACAAAGCTAGCGTTAACTTCGCTGGTAACGTAACGTAACGTAACGTTAGCTTCTCTGATGCTAACATTATCGTTACCTGGCTTTGACCACTGATAACGATATGGCGTCAACCATAAACAGTGACTTAACTTCATATCATAGAAATGTGAGCAGTCAAAAGCTGACAACGAACGTTAGTTAAGTGACATTAATGTTAAATTTTACCGAAAGCAAAAAACGTCTTTTGTGTTATCTAGCACGTGCGACTCATGCAAGTGTAACGTTAAGGTGCTGCATTAATAAAGTCAATACAGCTGTTTGCGAGGTCATTATGATATTTCAGGTTGAAGTTAACATAATTTAGCGTAGACTTAAAATTACGCCGGCTTTGTGGCAATTCAGTGGGACAATATGACAATACGTTAATACATTTTATTAGCTGGTCTATTTATCTTCATGTTCTCTTAAATTCGCCCATTTGTGATTATTGGACAGTGAATATGTGTCATGATGTGTTGTCATATCGACTGTTTTGATACAGGCTAATTTCGGTCTTAATATATTTTGGTTGTAAGAAGTCTGATAGTGTATGACTCCACCTTTTAATGTAATGTTGTTATTTTAATATGTCACAGACTAGAGATGAAAACTGGTTTTAAAGCTCAATCTGGCACATTTACCTGGATTCACAATTTAGTTATATTCAATTCAGTCAGAGATAGTTCAATTAAAATACCAATTTTGCTTGGATATTCTCAGTTTCACACATTATTTTGGAATTTTGAGTGAATACACAACAGTAACCACTTTTCCCCCCCAAACAGATTTCCTTTAGGTGATCAGGCCAGGCTGAGGCAATGGGTAATCAACATGAGGAGAAAGAACTGGACCCCCAACTCGTATTCACGTCTGTGCAGTGTGCACTTTACAGAGGACCAGTTCTTCATGCCTCAGGTAGATAGATACTCTACTCTACTCTGTGCACTAATTTCACACTACATTTTCAGAATTTGAGAAAACTTGGTGAAAATACTTCGGGCCTGATTTATTAAAGCGATTGTTCGGCGTAATTTCGACCTTGCGTCATATGCACCAAGTATCCAAATGTGTGGACAGCAACCTTTTAATAGAGTCAGGGTTTTTGTGTTCAGAACACAAGGTAGGTAGATAAACGAAACTTCAAGCCCAGTTGAGGATTATTCTCTTTGTGCTCACAGTTGCCAGTCTGGCCCAGTTGTGTGCAAAAAAGTTGATTTGTTCAGTTGGTGTGTGTGTGTGATTTATATTAAATACGTTTTCTGGATTTAACATTAGGGAAAGAGGAGGCTGAAGAAAACCGCTGTTCCTACAATTTTCAACTTTCCACCACATCTGCTTAAAAAAACCTCTACCAGGGCCACGCAGACCAAGGTGGTAAGTATGACTATAAAGGTAAGTGACAGTTTGGGTTGTACATCTGTCCCTTCATGCTCTTCATCCAGCTATCTTGCACAGCCTCACAACATGCCTGGACCTGTTACACCTTTATGTTCTGTGATAAAGGTTGAGGCTGATGCTGATTTTGACAATGGAGATAGTAGTAGCAATGCTGATCATAACAATGCCATTGTGGAGGAAAACACTGCTGAGGAGACCAATGTTGTTGATGGTGTTCTTCATGATGGCATTGTGATGATTAATGTCCATGGTGGTGTAGAGGAGGCTGTCACAGATGACAGGACTGATTGTACGACAAGCGGAGACTCACAATCAATTTTGCGTGATCATAGCTACATCTGCAGAACACAAAAGCGCAAAGTTGCTGTGTTTAGTGATCACAGCTACATTATTTCTGAGTCTCCCAGAACACTTAGACGTCGTGCAAATGCAGTACGAGATCAGCTTGCTGTGGTTCGCAAAAAGATTAAATTCAAGCATCAGCAGACAATTACATTGAAGTCAAAACTCTCGTCCTTGAAAGATCTGACAAAGGCTCTTCAGAAGCAAATTGATGAACTCCAGTGAATGTGTAGCTCTTCTGGGTTCTATAAATGATAAACTTCTGAGGAGAATTCAGTTGAAGAAGAAATCAGGTGATGATAGGAACATATTTAAAAACAAGTTGAAAGATATATAAATTTAGTGATGGATCAAGTCTGGAGTCATCACCTTCACAGGTTAAAGTAGCCTATTTCCCAGTTTGACATGGAGAGGGTTTTCAATAGGAAGCAGCTGGAACTGGCCTATCTAGTAGCCTTACAAAGTCTTACATGTGTACTTCAGATTTGACAATTACTTTTTGAGTCTGTTACTTGATATTGCATGTCCTTGTATGGTTTTCCATTCATAGACTAATAAAATGTCTAGTTTTAGTTTTATTCATAACTAGATTGTAATTGATAAATGTTTGGCTTTGTAATGTGTGATTGTATCATTCAGTCACATGGAGTTTTAAATAAACCTAATGTAACAGTTTTACACTTTATAAGAAAGCCAATCTTAATTTTTGATCCCTAATTTTTTATGTTTAAGGATTGGAACATTTAATAAATGTTGCTATTATGTGTTGAATAAAGCTCCTGTAATTACATATTCAACAAACCTCAATGTATTTGCATAATTACAAAACTGTACATGTAGCTGATGTTGCTATTCATACCAGATATGTGCCATTAAAAAAACATTATAACACAACGCACTATGTCCATAACACCCAAAGGCCCAGTGAGCCTGCTTAGGTGGGAATTCAGTGACATCTCACCACAGCCAAGGCACACCTTGATGTCTAGATGTTTAGCTTTTTTCCTGGGAGGATCCAAGTTGTTTTTCGCAAGGGACTTTGAGGATACCTTAGTCAGGATCCAACTGATGCTAAGCTGCTCAAGGACAACCCTTCTCTGCAGGACAAGTCTGCACCTCTAAAGGGAGACATAGTAAAGCAAAATGCCCTGACTGTGGTCCGTCTGAGAGGAGGTGATGTCTCAGACAGGACAGAAGTGCTGGGGGAATACATCCTGCAGTTTGGTGAATATAAGGGGAAATCCTTCCGGTGGCTTTTGGAAAATGATGTAGGCTACACAATCTACCTCATCAAGCACACAGAGAGAGAAGAGGCTGCAGGAGTGCTTATGACTGAGGGACACAGCAAGGCCAGCTTGTTGTCCTATGTGGGTTATTCCTGCAGCTTTGACGAAATCCAATCTCTACGTTATGACTCGGAAAAGCCCACGACATGAACAGCCGCAGAGGACGATCAGCTGGTTGGCTTTGGCTCTCGTGCTAAGAGCACGTGGCGGGAGGTGTGAGAGCGCTGGGCTGATGACTATGCAGCCTTCATCATGAGGACGAAGTGTTTTTCAGGGACTCAGATGTACAGACTACAGCAGTACCTGAGGAAGAAAGAGTCTCCACCAGTTCTTCCCTCCAGTGCACCTGATAAAGCTATAAGTAGGTTTTTTTAATGTGTGTATGAATTAAGTGTATTGTTATATTACCATTAAATTAGTTTCTCCTTGTTGGTTTGTGCCTTCACCAAGACCAACTGTGTCATGTGTACTGATGAATGGTTTTTGTTTGTCTTTCGTGTCCCTTTCTGTCCCCCCTTGTACAGTGAAGAGACCTGTGTCCCTTCCTCCTGAGCTGCAGTGTCTGGTGAAAGAGCTCCCTAGTCCACAGCAAACAGGGACAACTGTCTCAGCACCAGGTGTGTATCAAATAAAAGTCTGCACTGTGGCCCATGTGAGTGTTAAAGTTCTTACACAGCTGTGCAGCAGCGGTAGCAAATGTGGTAATAAAATAAATGAATAAATGATACAGTATAAAGTAAATAGAGTAAACTGGTGTACATTGTTCTTTTCAGAAAACCTCCCACCATCTGAGACCTCCTCTGAGACTCATAGACCTGAGCCAACACACAGTAGGATGTTTTCATAACTCTTTAAGCCTTACTGTTCCCCAAATTTGTCCTTTATTAGTCTATAAGTGTAAATGTTGTGACATCTCACTAATCCACTTTTTCTTTTTTCATCCTTGCTCTCTCAGCTGATCCGTCTGTGGCTGTTCCCCCACAGACACCTGAGCCACCACGCAGTAAGATGTTTTTATGACTACACTGAAGATGTTACTCTGGCCAAAATGTGTTTTAATGTATTATATAATTTGTGAAATTAATAAAATGTGTGAAAATGATTTTGTTTTTCATTCTTGTTCCCTCAGCTGAGCCTTCTATTTTTGTTCCCCCACCGGTACTGAGGTCAGATCAGGATATCAACCGCTGGACCTGTTCTTATCATCAGAAGGTGTGGATGAGGACAGAGCTCCAGTCTCTGGGTCTGTGTCCTGGTCTGTGTCCTGTGTCCCACCATATGATCAAGCCTTGATGAATTTTCTTTGTTGTTTTTGAACAGTTCCCTCTTGCCCGTGATGAGTTTATTTATTAGGTTTTTTTTTCTCTCATCTTTCTTATGTTGGAAATAAAATTTGTTTGAACAATATGAATTGAATTTTGTGTTGGGACTTAAAGTTTGATCCACAAATAAATTTTATTTTTATTAATATTATTTGTGTTTTGTCTGTGAAGTACTCCAGTCATTCGCATCAGGGAAGGTGTGCATGTGTAAATGCATTGCCTTGTGTGTGTGTTTTTATGTGGGTAACACAATGATGTGGGTCATGTAAAAAAATAACTCAAAAAACAGGAGAGAAACGTGGCTGGCACCCCTAAAAGAAAAGAAAGAAAACTTGAGCGATCACCCAATCAAAAACACCTCAGATATTTGTGGAAAATAACATCTTTATTGTGGAATCACGGAAACAATGGAAAACAAAATGGCAGCTCAATCAGAGACAAGACATACAGTGAAACCGTCTCCCTCCACAGCCAGAGCTCATTGATATTGTGTCAACTCTCCCATCACGGAACTTCTTTCAGCTCCATCCATTCTTCATCTGGAAACCAGAGAGTGATATTCTGGTGAGATTGAGAAATAATTATATACTCCCACGTCTTCACGGTTGTCCAAACCCAGACATAGTGTCAGCCGGTGTGGGAAGGCCCCGAGTGATTGTTGGCACCCGTGGACAATATTACATCTTTGCTTCACGGATGTGCTGCAGGATGTGTGAGAGAGTCTGTGGCTGGAAAAACTGCCAAAGCGGACAAACACCGTGGACAGAAGGACATGTTGAAGCTTGTAGATCAAAACTATGCAGTTACGGTCCACTGGTCTGCCACAGATCTAAACAGTCTGCTTCATCCCACAACCAAACACCACATAACACAATACATAAAACACCTTGCTAAACAGTTAAACACCAGCTCATCACTGAACACCAGTCCGGAAAAATTGGAGGAGACCCAAAAACTGCGGCAAAGTTTAACGGAGGGCAGTGTAACTGTACATATCCTGGTTTTAGAACTGCCACCAGCTGTTCTAAAACCGGGATCCAGTCTCACAGCATCCCCATGAAAAGCCACTCACACAGGAGAGTGTGCATAAAATGGTACAGGACATATTGCTAGGGCCCTATGATTTCCGTGTTCACGGAATTGCGGAATTGGCCGATTAAAACGGAATTTATTTTTAACATGGAATATCACGGAATTTGACATAATTTGACTGAAATGTTGTTTTCGTGTGGAAGAGGAACGTATATCTGGGGAAAACTGCATGGAGGGAAGCAAATCAATCAATCAATCAAACCAATATAAGCACGGCGAAGCGGCTGAATACGGCTCTGTCTTCGTCAGCGAAAAAACGTAGAAAACTCGAGACTAACCCCTCAGTACAGAGCCGAACAGTTCCCCAAGGACTTCTATGTGTCAGGTGAACTGTTGTTTCGCAAAAAGACACTGTTTTTGTTCGTAAAATAAGAGTAAAAGGTAAAAAAACAGGATCCACAAAAATTAAAACGGAATTCACAAAAATTAAAATGGAAAAAACAGAATTTGGGAAAAAATACTACAGATTTTATAGAGTTGCAATATTGCTGCAACAACAACAACCCAGACAGACAAAAAAATGTCTGTCATGTCGTGTGGCCAGCCAAAGTCCCGCTACCAAAGTGATGGATTGTCAGTCCATCACTTTTGTCAACAAGAACCAATTCAATACTACTACTGCTCTGTAAAGGTGTTCAGAGTGTATTCTGCAGAGGGCCTGACCAACCCTAGAATGCCTTTTGAAGAGTTTTCACAGACTGACTTCTTTCAGCGTGAATTGCAGCTGACAGAGCAGAGTGGAGGACAAAAGCTGAAAAGAAGAGGTAACTGTCCGATCCTCAACATAAGGGAAGACTGTGCTGTTTCTATCGGACACAGCTAAAGCAGTAAGCATATTCACACTGGGTTCCTAGGAGTCCTCTCCTTATACAGAGACAGGCATGAGCAAGGAGATGACATGGAGGGAATTTCAAGTCTCCTCATTCTATTCAATGGAAAAGGAGAGGTGGGCAGCAGAGAGAAATAAATAGCATGTTTTACACATATCTCAATCATATCTTGTTCTCATGTTGCACTTTGCTGTTGCTCCATCCATCACTTCCAATACCTTACAGCTTTTCATCTGATTAGTTTGATTATCTGCCTTGGGTCAAAGGTCTTTACCAGCTCTGCAGTCGCCCTCTGAATGACACAGTAATGGCAGCAATGTTGTAACCTAAAATGCTGTGGTAGAAAGTCCCACTCATTAGTGCCTTCCTTACTGCGTCTTAACAAGACAGAAAGCTGACTACAATAGGAACCTTGATAGCGTTCATGGTGACTTGTCATATAATATTTTGTATATTTGTATATTGTATTTGTGTATTGACTGATGTAATTTGGATGGTATGGTGAATCTAAACTAGTAATGCCTGCATGTCAGGTACTTGAAAGTGTGTGTAAATTGTGTTCTATTTGATTTTCCACTGAAGGCTCATGTTGGAGTGGGCCTGATTAAAAAGATTTTCAATAAATAACTTGTTTCTCTTGATTTCATCTTCAAAGCATTGGTCAACATATTTTCAATATAAATAATAGGTCTGTTTTTGAATTCAGCAGTATATCACTCTTGATAATATATGTTATACTATATTACATGTTATACTTTGGGCCTTCCTCTATACAGTTATATACAAAAAATGATTGAACAGATGTTGATTCTAACCTGCCTTATGTGAAATTTTGAATAACTAGTGCAGAATAACTTTACTAGAAGAACAAACATTTTGTTGCTCTTCTAGAAAAGTGGAAACAGCGCCATCAAAATCCCAGATGGTAGCAGACAGTTATCACAATGACAAGTTCCACATGGAGTACATAAAGAACTCCCCGTCGGGGAATCGAACCCCGGTCTTCCGCGTGACAGGCGGAGATACTGTCCACTATACTAACGAGGAAGGTGGTAATATTGCTATAACCACATGGATCCAATTACTCATAATACTGCAGTACTTTACTGTAATACTTTAACTACATCACTCTTAATACTGCCGTAGAAAATTAAAAAACTTAAAAAATCAAAACATAGCCTACTGAACAAATCTCTGTCTGTCACTCTAATTTACAGTCCGTCCGTGAACGCAGTGTTTTAAACTGACTGACAAAAAACAAAAACCCTCTTATATGTCAGGAGAGAAACCTGGCTGGCACCCCTAAAATAAAAAGAAAAAAGAAAACTTCCCCACACACGTCACATAAAAAGTGGCACGAGCGATCACCCAATCAAAAGCACCTGAGATATTTGTGGAAAATAACATCTTTATTGTGGAAACACGGAAACAATGGAAAACAAAATGGCAGCTCAATCAGAGACTCTACATACAATGAAACCATCACAACGCGCTTTCATTATGGCGTCTCCCTCCATAGCTCATCGATACTGTGTCAACTCTCCCATCAAGGAACTTCTTTCAGCTCCATTCATTCTTCATCTGGAAACTAGAGAGTGATATTATGGTGAGACCTGTAAAGCCACTCACACAGGAGAGTATGCAAAAAATGGTACAGGACATATTGCTGCAACAACAACAACCCAAAAAAAGACAAAAAATATATTTACTGCCCAGCTAAAGTCCTCTCCTTTATATAGAGACAGAGGCATGAGCAAGGAGATGACATGGAGGAAATTTCAAGCCTCCTCATTCTATTCAATGGAAAAGGAGAGGTGGGTAGCAGAGAGAAATAAATAGCAAGTTTTACACATATTTTAATCATATCTTGTTCTCATGTTGCACATTGCTGTTGCTCCACCCATCACTTCCAATACCTTATAGCTTTTCATCTGATTAGTTTGATTATCTGCGTTGGGTCAAAGGTCTTTACCAGCTCTGCAGTTGCCCTCTGAATGACAGCAATGGCAGCAATGTTGTAACCTAAAATGCTCTGGTAGAAAGTCCCACTCATTAGTGCCTTCCTTACTGCGTCTTAACAAGACAGAAAGCTGACCACAATAGGAACCCTGATAGCGTTCATGGTGATTTATGAAAGAAATGTATTTGTGTATTGACTGATGTAATTTGGACGGTATGGTGAATCTAAACTAGCAATGCCTGCATGTCAGGTACCTGAAAGTGTGTGTAAATTGTGTACTGGGTAATCTCTCTAATATTTCCTGGTAAATATGTAATATAAAATTCTCTTTTCTTCTCCTGTATTGGATCTGTAAATAAGAACTGGTAGTTTTACTAATTATTAGGGGTGTGACGAGATCTCGCGAGACGAAAACGCGACGATATTTCTCGTCGAAGTTAATTTTGTCTCGCGAAGCTATAATTAAGGGCCGCAAAAAAAAAAGACGATTGGTTTTTTATTACTCATTTGCTCGTCATGTCTTATAATGTCACGTGTGGGTCATTTACCTTGCTGCAGCTTCTACCTGTTGAGAAGATCTCAGTCAGAAGTATGAGATGAGGAGAGGAGCAGGTTAACTTCAGGTCTCTACAATGAGCCTAAGGTAGGAGGAGGAACTATGGAAGTCTAATGATGCCAAAAGTAAAATGAGTCACACTAACAAATTATAACACAATTTATATGTTGTTCTACTTGTGTATTTATGTGATACAGGATTTGTACAATTTACTTTTATTTCTGTTTTTATAATTTGTGATAATTGGATTCTTTATTTAATTTATATTTATATATTAGAATTGTTTCTACTCTTTACAATTTACTTTTTAGTATTTGTGATTGTATCTAACCTTTGTATTTATGGTTGTTATTTCCATAAATACCAAAATGATCCATCTATAAAATATCTATATGGAGAAACCTTTTACAGTGCTGCATACTGCATGATAATTATATATTTAGAAAGTAGAACTAAATTGATTCATTACAAAATGATTAGTTAAAACATTTCAATTCAATTTCCATTTTGTGAATTTCAAATAAAAGAACAGTCATTTATTTCCTCATTGAAGTTTTCTTAAAAATATAGTTAAAATCTCGTCTCGTCTCGATCTCGTCAAACCAATATCGTGTCTTGTCTTGTCTCGTGAGCTGAATGTATCGTCACACCCCTACTAATTATTACTGCTATATATCCTTATATAGCCCCATGCTATTGCTTTGGAGCAGCTAGTTCAAACTAGTTCCTTGTTTTTTCTTCTTTATACTTATTTTAGTACTTTCCACTGAAGGCTCACGTTTGAGTGGATCTGATTAAAAAAGATTTTCAATGAAGAACTTGTTTCTCTTGATTTCATCTTCAAAGCATTGGTCAACTTATTTTCAATATAAATAATAGGTCTGTTTTTGAATTCAGCAGTATATCAGTCTTGATAATATATGTTATACTATATTACATGTTATACTTTGGGCCTTTCTCTATACAGTTATATACAAAAAATGATTGAACAGATGTTGATTTTAACCTTATGTGAAATTTTGAATAACTAATACAGAATAACTTTTCTAGAAGAACAAACATTTTGTTGCTCTTCTAGAAAAGTGGGAACAGGGCCATCAAAGTCCCATATGGCAGTAGACATTTATCACAATGACAGGTTCTACATGAAGAACATAAAGAACTCCCCGTCGGGGAATCGAACCCCGGTCTTCCGCGTGACAGGCGGAGATACTGTCCACTATACTAACGAGGAAGGTGGTAATACTGCTATAACCACATGGATCCAATTACTCCAATACTGCAGTACTTTTACTGTAATATTTTAACTACATCACTCTTAATACTGCAGTACTTTTACTGTAATACTGCATACTACATCACTCATTGTACTGGAGTAGAAAATTAAACTTAAAAAATCAAAATATAGCTTTCTGAACAAATCTCTGTCTGTCACTCTAATTTACAGTCCGTCCGTGAACGCAGTGTTTTAAACATTCCGACAGTCCCTGAATGGAGCGCGTCATAGTACGTAGTAGTCACGTGATCGACGTACCAGAAACAAACATGGCGCGGCGGCGAAAGTGAGGAGAAACTCTGCTGTGAGTATTTTAAAAAACTAACATTTAATCGGTTATTTATTGAGTTTTAGCCGCAATTAAAAAACGAATAAAGAAATAATAAAAAACGGCAGCTGTGTAGTTTAATTATACGGTTACTGACGGTTCGTTTCCATGCCAACCATGTCCTCCTCGTTGATTTTAGGAAATAAAAGTATCATGAAGTGTGTTTATCTGTCTGTAATGATTCCTCCTGTTCATACTGGCCATTAGAAGTTCCCGTCATAATGCATTTACAATGGAGGTGATGAAGGACTAAATCCACAGTCCTCCTTCTGTGTAAACATGGATTTAAAAGTTTAATATGAAGCTTCAGCCGTCAGAAAGAAAGACAGAAAGAGGAGGATGAGGGAGAAGAGGAAATAAAGACGGAAAGAAAGGAGGAGGAGGAAGAACAACAACAAGGAGGAGGAGGAAGATGAGAAAGGAAAGAAAAAGAACAAGAAGGTGAAGAAAGAAATGAGGAGGGAGAAGAAGAAATGAAGAAGGAGGAGGAAGATGAGAAAAGACAGAAAGGAGGAGGGAGACAAGGAAAGACAACAAGGAGGAGGACGATGATGAAAGAAAGAAATGCGGCTGAGGGAGAAGAGGAAAGAAAAAGGAGGATGAGGAGAAGGGGAAAGAAAGAACAAGGAGGAGGGAGGAGAAGGAAAATTAAATGAAGACAGAAAGAAAAGGACGAGGAAGATGAGAAAAGAAATAAAGGAGGAAGATAAAATAAAGACAGAAAGAAGGAGGAGGAAGATAAGGAAAGAAAGAAAAAGGAGGTGGGAGAAGAAGAAAGAGAACAAGAAGGAAGAGGAAGATGAGAAAAGGGAGGAAGTAGAGGAAAGAAAGAAAGGAGGAGAAGGAAGATGAAATGAAGACAAGAAAGGAGTAAATGAGTAATCACATTTGTGGCAGGAAGTTGAGCGTAGCTTCAACAGGAAGAGGCGGGAGCAGAGGCCAATTAAGAGCAGCTGGGAGTTTCGGGGTTAATCACAGAGACAAAGAGACTCGTTGTCATGAGGACTTAATAATATATAAACTATAATATAAACTTCATCTGTGTTTTTAAGGGAATCCATATTGTTCTGTAGCTAGAGAGATAAACTCAGATACAAACATGTTTTAAAGAAAGAACGATGAGAGTATCTTCTCTTTTATTCAAGTCAACACCTAAAATCCATCTCACGCTGGTAGGAAGAATCTAGATACTGTGACTCTATATTTAAAGTGTGTGTGTGTGTGTGTGTGTGTGTGTGTGTGTGTGTGTTGAGCAGGTCAGCATGGCTCTGAGGAGGCAAATCAACAAGGACGTTCCCTCTGAAAGCCAACAGATGGATGAAGACAGTCAGGAGGACGACGATCACGATGACAAGGTGAACAAATCTGATTATTCTGCTTCTGATTATTAACTATATCTGACTGTCAATTATAAGAAAAAAGGGATCGTTTGAACAGTTTGTTGAAGTTTTCTTAATATTTGCGTGTTAAAACCAGGCGGGGAGTTTCGGTCCTCTGAAATGAGGCCAACGCAGAAGTAACTTAGAACTGCATTCTATCAAAAGGCCACCAGGGGGCGACTGTCTCTATACAAGTCAATGGAGAATTCACCAACTTCTCACTTGATTTCTAACCTCAGTAAACGTTTTCAAAATGTGTTTATGGTCTCAATCGCTAGTTTAAAGCCTTCTTCAATGCAGTCTGATGTTCATTTGTGACATTTTGGCCTCCCTGATTTTATATGTGACGATAAAGCAGGGTATGCATTAGGGCGTGGCTACGTCCTGATTGACAGGTTGATTGACCAATGTCCTCGAGATCCAGCCCTCGTAACCATAGCAACCTCCCCGCTCCGCCCATGGTTCCACCTCACGCCCATATAAGTAGAATCCGTGTTTTCAAGATGGCGCTGCCCAAATCCAAAACTATTGGCTTCCGAGCAGCAGTCCACAAACCAATGGGTGACGTCACGGATGCTACGTCCATTTCTTTTATATAGTCTGTGGTTAAAACTCACTTTACTTTTCTTTTCTTTTGTTTTTATCCAGGATGAGTTCTCATCATCTCTTCTGTCGACTATACCAACAAGAGGAACACGCAGGAAAGAGAGGGAACAAAAGTCAAAACCCAAAGGTTTGTTCACCAGCTCGTCTACAGATAACTGTGTGTGTTTGGTGCTGAGCAGGAAGTGAACAGTGGCGCTAAGAGTGAAACAAAACAGTAAAGTTGGAGCCAGACAGCCAAACAATGAGCTGAAACTCAACTATAAAGCTCTGTAAAGCTTTATGTGGCTTTATATTGTTAAGACACTTTTCAGACGTTGGAATTGGAAACTTTTAGAAAATCAATCTGATAATTGGCACTTGATTTAGCAGCTGATCAGATTTGGTGCTGAGTACAGTGAGTTTTTTGGGGGTTTTTTTTACAGCTTTTTTTCTCTTAAAACGAAGCTATGAGACTGCTGATAGTGAACCAAAACAGTGAAGTAGCAGCCGAACAGCTAAACAATGAGCTGAAACTCAACTATAAAGCTTTATGTAGCTTTATATTGAGTTTCAGCTCAGTGACAGAGAAGATATGTTATAGATACTTTAACGCATTAAACACTAAAAACTGCAGGATTCAAGAGTGAAGGACACAGTTAAACCTTCAAATGGTGAAAAAGTTTCAGTAACTACAATAAAACACTTTTCAGATGTTGGAATTGGAAACTTTTAGAAAATAAATCTGATAATTGTGATCACCTGATTCAGCAGCTGGTTAGATTTAATGTTGAGCAGGTAGAGTACAGTTAATTTTTCTGTAACATTAAGCTATATGAGTGCTCAGATTGAACCAGAACAGTAAAGTAGCAGCCAGACAGCTAAACAATGAGCTGAAACTCAACTATAAAGCTCCATAAAGCTGCAGAGTCTCTGATAACTCTCTGTATGTTCATCATAATGAGACACAGCCAACACATTACAGCTGCTTTAATTGCCGGTATGAGTCGCGAGTTTCTTCACGATACGATATTACATCAAATCGATGTTTGCCGATATCACAGTCTGCTATGATAGGATTTAGATTGGATTCATGAGGCAGCGGTCGATATGAGACAATATCACAATCACTTCCTTTCATATCAAATCACAAACAGCAACTAAAAATATCATTTGACATTTTTATTTCTGAGCTCAGCCGGACATTTAAAATGAAAATAGACTTCCTGTTCACTATAAAGTGCCACATTTTGGTATATTTTAAGCTTTTACAATGTTCAAATCTTATAAAAGAACCTGAAAGAACATTAAGTTTCTATTTTTATACATTAAAGCAGGATTTTTGCTTCTCTTTCTAAACTGTGGAGGGAAAAAAACAAGATGACCCGCCTCACTTTGTCCCAAATATATGAGCAGCAGCACATTTTAGAGAAGTAGTTTAGTTTTTTGACCAATGTGCCAGAGGAATTTCAAAATAAAAGCTTGTCTTAGATGATGATGGATGCTATTGGCTCTTGGATCATTGAATCTAATATATCTTTACACCCGTAGTCTCAGTGTTGATTGTTTTAAGCTGTTAAATTACACTTTAAAATAAACTTAAAAGCCATTAAACTTCCTCTAATGAACTTACTGAGTTATCTGGTTAGAAGGATTTTTGTGAAACTGTAATAAGAAGTTGAAACCTGGCTTTTGGTTAATGTCTTGGTCCTTTTTTTTTAATGTGTGACTTGTGTCTGCTGCTCTCAGAGATGACGGAGGAGGAGATGATGGACTTGGCTCTGCGTCTGAGCGAGCAGGAAGCCAGCGTCACTGCGCTGCAGCAGCAGGAAGAGGAAGAAGCTGTGATGAAGGCCATTCAGGAGAGCGTGAGTACAGAGTGGATGCGTTTTCTTCTTAAAGACTGTGTAAAGTGAATTCAGACATTTTCTTCTAAACACATTAAATAGGTCATAAATGTATTTCTAAAAAAGGTGTAAAAAGCATTTCAACCATTTAGATTTGAATTGTGGAGCTAGGCTTCACAAACTGTGTTTCAAGATTTCTGTGTTCAGGATTTAGTGATTAGCATAAACCCGCCCCTGCTGCTGTAGAGGCAGAAATACATTCAGCACACACTACTACTACTACAGTCTACAGTTAGCCGCCGAGCTAGCAGCTGAGTTAGCCGCTGAGCTAGTATATTTTTTGAGGCTGATTTTTACACAACTTTGAAGCCTAATTTCATATATTTGGTGATTTTTTTTTTTTAATCATTCAAATTTGGCAGGGTGGTTAACAACACACTTTTCTGTGGTATGTCAAACTCAGAACACATATTTATTCTTACTTGACACAGACTTTAAGGTTTACCAGCAGCGTATTAAACTTGTTGGAGGACAGTTAGGTTAAGTTTCCTGTGTCATTAATACTAAAAGTTTATACTGAGAGTGCAAAAAATAACTTAGTCAGCTCTGTTGCTTTTCTATTTGAGATAAATGTATTCTGAAGTATAAAACTACAGTTCCCATAATGCTTTGGGACACTTTCCACTGAGCTTCATCTCCTTTTTATTTGATCAGCTGGATCCAATTTTTCCAAAGTTGTTGTTTTGTTTTTTTTCTCTCTCTCTCCTTCTTGTAGATGAGCCAGACTCAACCGTGTTCGGCCTCCCAGACTCAGATCCTGCTTCCTGAAGCCGAGGCGTCGCTCAGACTCTGCTCTCGACGGAAACTCCTCTACTCAAACGGAGAGACGGAGTCGGAGGAGAGATCAGGTGAGACGATGCGGAGTTCAGTCGGCAGGACGAGACGTCTTCACGAGAGAATAAAGAAACGTCTGACTGTGAGACGGAGATTAACAGACGGCTTTTTATCTTTTTATCTTCTATGTTTTAACCTTCCTGTCGTCCTCCCGGGTCAAACTGTCCCCGACTGTTTTGGCTGTTCCTTCTTTCCTTCCTTTCTTCTTCCCTTCCTTTCTCCCTCTCGCCTTCCTTCCTTCCTTCCTTCCTCTCCTTTTTTCCTTCCTCCCTCCCTCCCTCCTTTCTTCCTCCTTTCCTTCCTCCCTCATCTCTCTCTCGTACATTCCTCTTTCTTCCCTTCCTTCTGTCCTCCCTTCCACCCTCCCTCCTTTCCTTTCCTCCCTCCCTCCCTCCTTCTTTCCTTCCTTTCTTCTTCTCTTCCTTTCTCCCTCTCGTCTTCCTTGTTTCCTCCCTCCCTACCTTCCTTCCCTGACTCGAGGACAACAGGACACATGCACTGCAACACATTTAAAAGATGCTTAGATTTCAGAATGAACAATAAGACAGTAAAGTTTATTTCTAAATCAACAATGAAGCACCAAAAAACAAAAGTAACAAACAATAGGAAATGGAGAACCCAGCAGAAGTAAACACGAGATGGGGAAGGGGAAGTTACTGAGCAGTGGGCCGTCACACACCAGCTACCCCCCCCCCACCCCCCCAAACTATAAAAACAGGAAAAATAATCTACTCCTATTTCAACCAAACCAAAAAAAAAACGATAACTTTGTAAAAAATGAGAGAAAAAGTTTGAAGTTGTCCTGGAAAATTATTATCAGATTTAAATATTTTTATTTTATTTACAGGAGCAACAAATAACAACAGGAACAAAAAGCGGAGAAGAAAAGAAGAAGGACCTCGTCTCTCTCCTCTGCTGGAGCTGCCGGATTTATCTCAGAGTCAGAAGATCAGCTCTCAGGTTTCATCCTGCAGCTCCGAGTCCGTCTGTGTGCTGCTCGACTCTCCACAGGTCACTTTAGTAACCTTCCTGTCGTCTGTTTTGACTCTTCCTTCATTCCTTCCTTCCTTCCTTCCTACCTTCCTTTATTCCATCTTTTCTTCCTTCCGTCCTTCTTTTCCTTCCTTCCTTCTTTCCTTCTTTCCTCCTTTCTTTCCTTCCTTCCTTCCTTCCTTCCTTCTTCCATCCTCTTTTCCTTCCTCCATCCCTCTTTCTTACTTTCCTTCCTTTCCTTCTTTCTTTCCTCCCCCTACCTTCCTTCTTTCCTTCCACCCTTCCTCTTTTCCTTTCTCCTTCCTTCCTTCCTTCCTTCCTTCTTTCCTTCCTTCCTCCCTTCATCCTTCCTTCCTTCCTCCCTCCCTCTTTCTTACTTTCCTTCCTTCCTTTCTTTCCTCCCCCTACCTTCCTTCTTTCCTCTGTCCTTCTTTCCTTCCTTCCACCCTTCCTCTTTTGCTTTCTCCTTCCTTCCTTCCTTCCTTCCTCCCTCCCTCCCTCTTTCTTACTTTCCTTCCTTCCTTTCTTCCTCCCTCCTTTCCTTCTTTCCTCCCTCTGTCCTTTTTTCCTTCCTCCATCCCTCTTTCTTACTTTCCTTCCTTCTCCCTCCTTCTCTTTCCTCCCCTACCTTCCTCCCTTCCTTCTTTCCTCTGTCCTCCTTTCCTTCCTTCCACCCTTCCTCTTTTCCTTTCTCCCTCCTTCCTTCCTTCCTTCCTTCCTCCCTTCATCCTTCCTTCCTTCCTCCCTCCCTCTTTCTTACTTTCCTTCCTTCCTTTCTTTCCTCCCCCTACCTTCCGTCTTTCCTTCCTTCCACCCTTCCTCTTTTCCTTTCTCCCTCCTTTTCTTCCTTCCTCCCTTCATCCTTCCTTCCTTCCTCCCTCTGTCCTTTTTTCCTTCCATCCCTTTTTCTTACTTTCCTTCCTTCCTCCCTTCAATTCAAATTGAAACACTTTATTTGTCCTTGAGGGGCAATTTTTAAAAGGCATTTGGATCAGCATCATTTAAAAAAAAAAAAAAAGACGAACAGAATATCAACAACATAAAATCATATAAAGTTGCTTTTTAACATCTGTGTGTGTGTTTGTTTGTTTTGTGACTCAGAGCTGCGACTCCACACAGATCGACGACTCTCAGCTCGGTAAATCTCCCGTCTTCCCGTTGACCGGCTGCAGAGCCGAGGTCCAGGTCCCTCGTCTGAGCACCGAGCTGCTGGAGACCTGCAGGAGTTCGGGGTTCGTGTTGTGCTCTCAGGACGGTTCCAGCCCGAGCCCCCAAAAGTCTCCTCCTGCTCAACACACGAGTCCAACGTTTTCCAAAAGCCCCGGCAGCACCGCTTTGCCCGAGAGCACGGCGCCTCGTAAAAGCCCCGTCTTCCCAGAGACTGATCAGGGAGACGGAGACGGTGAGCAGAGTCCGGAGTATTTAAAAAGTCCAGTATTTGGCAGGAATACTGAGCATGAGACGCTTCCAAGTGCCTGCAAAGCAAGCAGTGAAAACTCAGGGTTCATGTTCTCCTCTCAGGAGAGTTTGTGCTCCTCTGTGAGGCCCGCTTCCTGCCGCTCCAGGAGTCCCGTGTTCGTAGCTTCCCCGAAAAGTCCTGTCGTCTCGGAGACTGAGCGAGGACCGGACAGACAGACGGAGCAGAGTCACGGAGGCTCAGCGAGTCCGGAGCGGAGACGAGACGTCGATCCTGATCCTGCAGAGCTGCGAGGTTCAAGTAGTGATGACAATCCAGCGAACGAGTCGCAGGAAGGAGCCAAAGATGCTTCTGTGTGTCTGCAGCAGGTCAGTCAACACATCTCATGCTTTTATTCTGAAAAGTTATCAATTCATCTACTAGTCAAATGTCTTTAAAATCTTTCATACAAGGGATGTAGCTTCCTTCCTGTCTTCTTTTTCTTCCTTCCTTCCTTCCATCTGTCCTTCCTTCCTTCCTTCTATCTGTCCTTCCTCCCTTTCTTCCTTCCAACTTTCCATCCTTCCTTCCTTCCGTCCTTCCTTCCTTCATGTCTTCTTTTTCCTCCTTCCTTCCTTCCTTCCTTCCTTCCTTCCTTCCTTCCTTCCTTCCTTCATGTCTTCTTTTTCCTCCTTCCTTCCTTCCTTCCTTCCTTCATGTCTTCTTTTTCCTCCTTCCTTCCTTCCTTCCTTCCTTCCTTCCTTCCTTCCTTCCTTCCTTCCTTCCTTCCTTCCTTCCTTCCTTCTCCTCCTTCTTTTCCTTCCTTCCTCCCTTTCTTCCTTCCATCCATCCATTTTTCTTTCCTTCCTTCTCCTTCTTTTCCTTCCTTCTCCTTCTTTTCCTTCCTTCCATCTTTTTAATGATCCGGCCCATGTGACATTAAATTGGGAAGTGTGTGGCCCTTGAATGAAAATGAGTTTGACACCCGTGCTTTAGGTAGAGTGCTCCATAATAAATTAAATAATAATAAAATGAATTGTTCATCTCGACTGTCTGACAAGCAGAAAGAAGAAAAGTTAGTTATAGTTTGAAGCTTTTTGTTTGAGACTTCTCACAGTATTTCTCCGTAATTGTAATTTCCCTTTTTTTTCCCCCTTTTTTTTTTTTATGTTCTGTGTTCTTCCTGCTTTTTAAACGTAGGACAGAAAGACGGATCTCAATCCAGACGGCAGGTCTGACGAGAGCAGCGTGCTGATTGACTCAGGTGCAGTTAAAACATCACATCAGGAAGTCGACTGTGTGCTGAGAGGAGACGTTCATCTTTACTGACCATGATTTCTGGGGTGTTTGTTATTTATTTATTATTTTTTAGATGATGCAGACAAGCTGAAAGAAACGTCTGAAGACTGGAAGTGTGGAGCGGAGTCTGAGCTGACCAGTGACATGACGCTGCACTGGTCTGAAGAGGACGACGATGTGACGGTAATGATGACAATAATAATCATTTTTATCATAGACTGCTGCTTGGATTAAAAGACGACTGCAGATGTAAAAACAGCAAAATCAGTCAAAACTTGGGGTGTGACGATACACTCAGCTCACGAGATCGAGACGATCGGTCGATGTTTTTAAGAAAACTTCAATGAGGAAATATATGACTGCTCTTTTATTTGAAAATTCACAAAATAGAAATTGAATTGAAATGTTTTAACTAATCATCTTGTAATGAATCACTTTAGTTCTACTTTCTAAATATATAATTATCATATGCAGTATGCAGGACTGTAAAAGGTTTCCCCATATAGATATTTTATAGATGGATCATTTTGGTATTTATGGAAATAACAACCATAAATACAAAGGTTAGATACAATCACAAATACTAAAAAGTAAATTATAAAGAGTAGAAACAATTGTAATGTATACATATAAATTAAGGGAAATGGGGGGGGGGGGGGGGAATAAAAATAGAAAATAAATAAAATAAAATTTAAAAAAAAATAAAAAGAAATAGGTTGAGGCTTTAATGGGATTTAAAATATCACGAGATTCATTCTGTAAGTGACACATAATCAAACATAATACTTAAAATACCTTCAATCATCCAGCCAATCGTTAGCTTTTTATTACAAGTTCAAACAGTCAAATGTGTTTCATCACATTTTAAAGTAGTAGAGTTTTTAAAAAGAATCATTTTCATGCCGTCTTGTCTGTCGTTGCAGCCGGTCGTATCTCCCAGCCCAGTCTTCCCAGAGGAGAGACTCGTTCACCAGGCAGACGACACACCGGCCGCCTCCCTGAACCACGTGACGACTGCAGCTTCACCCAACCACGGGTCAGATATTTAATTATTTACCTACATCAACAAGCTCAAAGCAGGACGATGAAAATGTTTTTAGGGTGAATTAAAGAAGTAAACCTTTACCGCAGAAGAAATGTAGTTCCTTCTGATGGATTTAAAAAAAAACAGTACACAGTGAACTACAAATATGGCTGAAAAGGAGTAGAAATCCCTGCAGCTGTCAGACTGTACAATCAATCCTCAATATTAGTATTTCATGTAGAGCTGGGCGATTATGGCAAAAATCAAAATTATGATTAATTGAACTCTTGATGAACAGTTATGTATTTTCACAGTTTCTTTAGTGTAGTATTTTACACTGCTGCCCTCACACATGAGAATCTTTAGGGAGTGAAAATAAAGATGATTTAACCTTTGTGTCGTCTTCCTGGGTCGAGGAAGGAAGGGAGGGAGGGAGGGAGGAAGGAAGGAAGGAAGGAAGGATGGAAGGAAGGGAGGGAGGGAGGGAGGGAGGAAGGAAGGAAGGAAGGATGGAAGGGAGGGAGGGAGGAAGGGAGGGAGGAAGGAAGGATGGAAGGGAGGGAGGGAGGAAGGAAGGATGGAAAGGAGGGAGGATGGAAGGAGAGGAGGGGAAGAAGGAAGGAGAGGAGGGGAAGAAGGAAGGAGAGGAGGGGAAGAAGGAAGGAAAGGAGGAAAGGAGGGGAAGAAGGAAGGAAAAGAGGAAGGAAGGAAAGAAGGACAGAGGAAGGAAAGAAGGACAGAGGAAGGAAGGGAGGAGGAAAGAAAGTTGGAAGGAAGTGAGGAGGGAAGAAGGAAGGAAGGAAAGGAGGGAGGAAGGAAAGAACAACAGAAGAAAGAAGGAAGGGGGATGGAGGGAGGAAAGAAAGAGAAGGAGGGAGGAAGGACAGACAGAAGGAAGGGAGGAAAGAAGGAACAGTCAAAACAGACTAGAGGTCAACATTAGGGTGAAGGTGTGACGCTGTGGTTAATGTCTAGTTGACTTGATTAGAACTATGTAAAGATCATGGTTTCAAGTTTTCAAATTCCTTAAAGATATGGAACCTTTGTTGTCATGGCAACAGTGAACACCACCATTAATCGACACAAGCAAGATTAAGTCGATTAGAGTTTCTTAATGTTGGTTTCGATTAATTGCCCAGCCCTATGTTCATGTATACGGACAACAGTAATAATTTCAATTGTGTGCAGTATTCATATAATATACATTTATATATTTATTTAACTTTAATCTGTGTAATAAGAATATCTGGTATATTACTGCTTAATACCAATATTACTCTTGTAAATCGACTCTTTTACTACATATTTCTTGCTACTCTTATAGTGTTGGGGGTTTATAGTTCTTTATTCTTTTCTTATTGCTGCTCTTATATTCTATTTACTGTCTTCTTGCTGCTGTGTTAATGCATATTGTCCCCATTGTGTGACTAATATCTTATCTCTTATCTTAAATCGTATCTAATCCATTAATAATACTTGGCTTGAATCCTGCAGGTGCGTCGAGACGTTGGCCGAGGATCAGAGCAGCTCGAACAAACGCATCTCGCTCAGACCTTCTACCTCTTCTTCTTCTACGTCTTCTTTTTCTACATCTACGCAACCGCAGCCGTCTTCCACCGCAGAGCGAGAGCCGCAGCCGATCGGCAGTCAGGGAGGCGAAGGTGGAAGTGCGTCAGGCGGGTCAACGGTTCATTACTATTGGGGGATTCCCTTCTGTCCGCAAGGCCTCGACCCCGACTCCTACACACAGGTGAACATTTGATTGCTTTTAATTATTAATAAGGAATCTGCAGGCTTGTTCTTCGGCTACTTATTAAACCAAAATGCCATAATTCTCTAGTTTCAGCCTCTTGAATATGAGGATTTTCTACTTTTCTGTGTTTTTATTTAATTGTGAATTTAAATATATTTTATTACAAGACATTTTTCGGGTGTTTTTTGTAGATTGAAAAAGTCTTAGCTCACCTGAAGTACAAGAAAATGTGGTTTGTTACTTAAAAAGATTAACTTAATTTAGGTTTTTAGGGTTAATTCAGGTACTTTATTTTTTAGATTTGGGGTATTTTGAGCTCAATATATTAAAAAAACAACCTTCAGTCACTTATTCTGCTATGTCTGTATCATTGCCATATTTTATTTTATTAACAATTATAATTATCTTCCTTTTTAGATACTGTGATGAACAATATCTGCAATTATTTATCCTTAAATTATATTCAGAGTAGTGCTTTTTTTGCACTTTTAAATCGTCTAAATGATGTTTAAGATTTCCGATGAATTGGCATTTTTGGCCCTTAATTTTTTTCTATTTTTGAGTCTTTATATGGATTTTATGTATAACATAAACATTGTAAGATTTATAATGAATCTGCATTGGCATGATGTGTAGCTGTTGTGATAATCAGTTTCTCATTTTTATTTGCTGTTTTATAGACTAATAGATTAATTTGAATTAATGTAGATGGAGTTACTGATCATGAGATTCTTATTTCACCGAGCATGTAAATAACAAACAGGAAATATAACATCTAAGGTCTCATTGTTCATCTGTGTGTCCGTCAGGTGATCCTGGCTCAGATGGAAGTGTATGAGAAGAGTCTGAAGCAGGCTCAGAGGCGTCTGCTGAGGAAGGCCGAGTGGGGAGACGCCATCCTGCCGGAGCCAGAGGTAACACAATGATCTGAGCAGTTTTATTTTATTTTATTAGTTTATTTGTCAGGGAGAGTGCATATTAATAAATATATCTGTAAATATGCCAGATCTGTTGTCCCTGGCCAGGTGTGAGGTGGCAGCCTAAAATCAAGAAACAGATTTAAAGCATTATAAGACAAGTGAGTTACAATAAGTATAAAACACAGTAAAAGCAAAGCAAACTACGGCTGAACAAAGCGACAAACAGTTACAGAGACAGCAGCAGCAGACATAAGCAAGAACAAATGTGAGCCAAAATGGACGTAAGCAGGTAAAACACATATGAACAGTGTTGCCAACTTGGCGACTTTCCAAACCCTCCATAGCGACATTTTTCCTCAAAAGCGACTTGCGACAAATCTAGCGACTTTTTCTGGTGTTATTGGAGACTCTGAAATGAAAGCACGTATCGTTCTGCAGTTACTGTCCTCAACGAGTAGTGGGTGCTGCCATGAGCCCCTCCTCCGATACTCTAACATTTAACAATACAGAACAAAATTGATTTACTTTTTTTTTTAAACAAACCAAGAATCAACATAAGAAAGTTCATTTGTAGTTCTGAACATATTTAGGGTTTTTTAACTCACTTTTTGTCTCTCCCAAGACGTTATTCCTCTCTTCTAACAACGTCCATTACAATAACATGCGAATGCTGGACAATTATGCAAATTAGGCAATGACGTCATTTAGCGACTTTTAGGACAGCCAATTGCTACTTTCCTTACTGAGGAGTTGGCAACACTGCATATGAGCAACAATCAAACAAGAAGCAGGACAACAGTAACACAACAAGGCAATTCAACTGCATAAACAGGGACAGATATATATAAGAAGTGCAAGAAACATGATAAAAATAAAATGGGTCAGGCAACAAGACATTTTAACAGCATACACAGAGACAGACGAGCAGGAACAAGTAAACACCCTCTTTACACCTGATCCGATTACAAGTGGACAGCAGCACTAAATGCAGATGTAACCACATATCACATATCTATTGTAGTAGTGTAAATTATACCAAGACCTTGAAATGCATGTTGATTGTTGCTGCTGTGAGTTGATTCCAACGGACATTAAATGAGTCATTTTAACAAAAAGGATTTTTTTTCTCTTCTAGAAATCACCGTCACCAGAGCCGCCTGCTGAATCATCATCTCAACAGCTCGTCACTCGAAGGTAAAAACCCGCCAGAGTTCATAATAATCTGCTGTGTTTGCAACATTTTTAAGTTAATGTCCAATAGTGTGTGTGTTTTTTTTTTTTTTTTTTTTTTAAGCAAGTTGAATTATTTAAGTTTTTATGGTTACACCACTTAGACGTTTTTACCATAATCCTCTAATATATTCTCTCTAAATGGATTAAAAGCAGAAATTTGATGCTGAGTCCACAAAAAAGTAATGTGTGCAAGTTATTCATACGTTTATTTTCACATTTTAACCCTTTAAATTTAAACTAAACCACATGGACACTAAAAACCTCATTGACCCTTATATACCACAGTCTGTATTAACTGCAGTACCGTGTTTCGGCCACTAGGTGTCACCGGTTACTTTGTCCGTGAAGCTGACTGAACCACATACTTATGAGTTTACATTTTCAGTTAATTCTTGAGGTTAAATTTGAAGCAGCAGGCCAGAATAATATCTTTTTAATCTTTATGATCAAACTCATTTAATCATCTATTTGAACCACTCATCTGGCAGCGATTTATAAGTCTGTAATAAACCCTCACCTACTGTTTTTATTAGGCTCTACACACCGTCAGTCATTAATAAACATTTAGTTAATCCTTATTCTAGTTATTTATCACTATGTTAAAGGTCTAGTAGAACATATTTTTATATAATATGATGAATAAACATCATGTTTTAATGGTAAATTTCAAAATTTTTTGGATATTTGTATTAACAAATGTTTATTAGCTTTATGACAGTAAAAAACAGAAGAGCATTAATAAGAAAGAATAAAAGGGAATAAATAAGTACGAAAAACAATAATAGTAGAAATATATATAATAAACTAATTGTGACATTATGTACAGCAAACAGTAATATTGGTGGAGAGGAGGGAGGAAAGAAGGGGAAGGTAGGTGGGAGGAAGAAGGAAGGAAATTAAGTAGGGAGGGAGGGAGGGAAGGAAAACAGGAAGGAAGGAAGGAAGGAAAGGAACAGTCAAACAGACGGGGTCAATTTGACCCGAGAGGCTGACACAAAGGTTAGAGTGTTTTTCTCCCTGGTGTGATCAGAGCCGGAGTCTCTCAGACCATAGACTCAGGTTTATACCACACCACAGAGCAAACTGGAGAGAGCAAACCAGTACAGACCAGTGTAGCTGTAACTGGAACCAGCACTAACTCTCCAAACATCTGATTCCTTCTTCATGTTTCAATAGAAGCATTTTTAAGTTAATATCAGCAGGGAAAGAGTGATTCTTTTAGTTTTGGGTATTTTATTTGTATTTTTAAGCTCTGTCTGAAGTGTATAGGGTGTTTTACAGCTTTCAAATGTAAAAAAATGGTTAAAATCTGACCCCTGAACAGTATGTAAGGGTTAATTAATTAAACATTGGTGTTGGCCGATACCCAAAGCCCAAATATAAGATAAGATGAAATTTAATACTTTTTTTTTTTTTCCAGGCGAGGTCTCCGACTGAGAGGCAGAAAACTCAGCGAGGCAGCCGATACTCCTCCAGGTGAGACAGCAGAGGAGGAGGAGGAAGGAGAAGACGAGAAGAAAGAAGAGGAAAGAGGGAAAGAAGGTGAAGAGGAGAGGAATGAAAGACAAGAAGGAGGAGGAGGAGTAGAAGGAGAAGAAGAGCAGGTGGATACTGATGACTGCGCGGTTTGTCCAGGTACTGAAGCGTCTTTTAAGATACTTTCAACCAATCAGACTTGAATCTTCTTTTATATCGACGACCAAATTGAGCGAAGCATCACATTTATTAATCATCCTGTTGTTCTCGAGTCAGGGAAGGAAGGAAAGGAGGGAGGGAGGGAGGAAGGATAGAAGGCAGGCAGAAGGAATGAAAGGAAGGGAGGGAGGAAAGGAGGAGGGAGGGAGGGAGGGAAGGAAGGAAGGCAGGCAGGCAGGCAGGCAGGCAGAAGGAAGGAGGAAGAAGGAATGAAAGGAAGGGAGGGAGGAAAGGAGCAGGGAGGGAAGAAGGAAGGGCAGGAGGGAGGAGAGGAAGGCAGGAAGGACAGGAGGAAGGAAGGAAGGGAGGGAGGGAGGGAGGAAGGAAAGTACGGAGGGAGAGAGGAAAGAAGGGAGGGAGGGAGGAAGGAAGGAAGGGAGGGAGGAAGGAAGGAAGGGAGGAAGGGAGGGAGGAAGGAAGGGAGGGAGGAAGGGAGGGAGGGAGGGAGGGAGGGAGGAAGGAAGGAAGGAAGGACAGGACAGGAGGGAAGAAGGAAGGAATGAGGGAAGGGAGGGAGGGAGAAGGAAAGATGTAAGAGGGAGGAAAGGAGTGAGGGAGGGAGGGAGGAAGGACAGGAGGAAGGAATGAGGGAAGGGAGGGAGGGGGAAGGAATGAGGGAAGAGAGGGAGGGAGGAAAGAGAGAAGGAGGGAGGAAGGAACCAACAGTCCGGGGTCAATTTGACCCAAGAGGATGACACGAAGGTTAACGAGTATTTTTTTTTTTCCTGGTGTGATCAGAGCCGGAGTCTCTCAGACCATAGACTCAGGTTTATACCACACCACAGAGCAAACTGGAGAGTTAGTGCTGGTTCCAGTTACAGCTACACTGGTCTGTACTGGTTTGCTCTCTCCAAACAACTGATTCCTTCTTTAAGTTTCAATAGAAGCATTTTTACATTGATATCAGCAGGAAAAGAGTGCTTGTTTGCTTGCTTGCTTGTTTTGGGTATTTTTTATTGGTATTTTTAAGCTCTGTCTGCTCCGCTGCGTTGAGTGTTTTTATAATTTCTTATTTTGTGAGACTTCTGTTCAAGTCCAGTGAGTCTGATTGGATGTTTCAAGTTTTCCTACTTTAAAAATAATTCCAATTTGACTGTTATGAGCTTATTAAAGGGGCGTTATCAGCAGGAAAAGAGTGATTCTGCTTGTTTGTTACTCTTTTGGGTATTTTATTTGTGTTTTTAAGCTCTGTCTCTCGCCGCGTTGAGTGTTTTTATGACAGTTTCTTATTTTGTGAGACTTCTGTTCAAGTCCAATGAGTCTGATTGGAAGTTTCAACTCCAATTTGACTGTTATGAGCTTATTAAAGGGGCGTTATCAGCAGGAAAAGAGTGCTTTGGGTATTTTATTGGTATTTTTAAGCTCTGTCTGCTCCGCTGCGTTGAGTGTTTTTATTACAGTTTCTTATTTCTGATTGTTTCAACTCTAATTTTACTGTTATGAGCTTATTAAAGGGGCATTATCAGCACATATCCAGTAGTAGAGGGCCTACTAACCTACTAGTAGTGTTGTTATAAATCCGCCACTTCTAGACCAAGTCGAGGTAATTAAGTTTCTGTTCTTTGTTTCCTTTTATTTAGAAAGCTCCAGTTTAAGGCTCCTTTTTCGGTTTGAGCAGCAACCATCAGCTCCTTTTTCCTTTGGGTAATTGTGTTTTATTAGTTGTGTATTATACCATTTATCACTTTCGTCTAACTTCCTGCTAATAAATACTTGTTAACCTCATAACATCTGGTTTTATGTTGCTTCCCTTTCCCCAAGCGAGCTGAGTTATAACGGTTAATATCGGGGTGAAAGCATCTGTGCCTCCCCCCACCCCCCATTCCTCAAACATGTGCTGCAGGCAATAAAGACTGGGTGAGCCTTACTAAAACTGAATCATTTAATTAAGTAGGTGATGTGAGCCTCCTGAACCAACCAGTAGGTTAGTAGCATCCTATTAGCTCACATCTATGGGACTGATGTGTGCTGGTAAAGCTAATTTAATCAGTTAATAACAGTCAAATCGGGTGGTATAATTTATAATTTTAGTTGTGTATAGTAATGATTATTATGTTGAATGTAATTAAGATCTCATTGGTGAAATCTCTGATTGGCGGCTGCTTCTTGTTTTTTGGGGGTTTTTTTTATAACAGAGACACAACTTGACAACTTGAGCGACAATGACAGCACACAAGATCTGATGATCGCCACCAACGACGGAGCAGAGGTGAGAATTATTATTATTATTATTATTATTATTTAAAGTATAATTTGGGATACAAGGAAGAAAGAAAATGGAAAAAAGGGAAAATTACTCAAACCAACATCAAGATTTTCTACAGACTGAAATGTTTCAACAATCCTTTCCAGACATTAAGACAAACAACAACTGTTTGAAGTAATAATTTAAATCTAATATGTTCAGTTTAAATGTTAAAAATCTTTAAAACATTGTCGTCTTTTTATTGATGTAAAAAAAAATATTTCTAAAGTTTTCAGATGTCTCGTCTTTCACTGTAAAGTCCAATCTCCACTTCTATAAATTGACATTTCCACTAAAACCAAAAGTAAGACTGAATGCTCCTGAAAATGTCAAATGGTGTAACCACAAAAGAATGATAGATATTAAATATTTTATCACCTACAGTGTATTTAAGTGGACTTATACTGATAATGTAAATGTTTCCTGGTCTCCATGGTTACCCAGATGAAATGTAATATTTAGAACAATAGTATTCCATTAGCTTTATTTAATATAAAAGTTATAATGTAAGATTATGCCAAACTAGTTGATATGGTGTTTTATTGACTATTTACTGTTTTTAAGCAACGTTCAATTATTTGATACAAAGTTTTTATGGTTACACCACTTAGACATTTTTACCATAATCCTCTAATATATTCTCTCTAAATGGATTAAAAGCAGAAACTTGATGCTGGGTCCACAAAAAAAGAATGTGTGAAGTTAGTTTCTTGCCTCCAGCAGACAGTCAGAACAGACGACTGAACACCGATCACGTGATCTTGCTTGTTAAGATAAACAGATAAACATCATTGATCCATAACTGTAAAGAAACATATCTACAGTCTCTCTCTCTCTCTTTACTCCTCTTGTCCTCTTTTTCTTGTTTTGGCAACACCACCGCTCCGGTTTGGATTTCAGTCCGACTGTAGAAAAGAATCAGATATAAAAAAGTCTCCTCACGTTGATTTGATTTCTTCGTATCTCTTCACAGCTGCAACCTAAGAGTCCCGAGAAGCCTGAAGTGGAAATGATTCTCCAGGTCGATTCTCCAGCCGTGCAGGAGACGCAGGGAGAGACGGAGATGATGGAGGTGGACGGTGAGACTTCATTAAGCTTTTTAAATTGACCCCGTCGGTTGACTGTTCCTTCTTTCTTCCCTTCCCTCCTTCTTTGCTTCCCTCCTTCCTTCCTTCTTTCCTCTGTCCTTTCCTTCCTTCCTTCCTTCCTTCCTTCCTTCCTTCCTTCCTTCCTTCCTCTCTTCCTCCCTTCCTCTTTTCCTTTCTCCCTCCCTCCTACCTTCCTTCTTTCCTCCATCCTCCCTTCCTTCCTTCCCCTTCCTTCCTTTCCCTTCCTTCTTTCCTCTGTCATTTCCTTCCTTCCTTCTTTCCTCTTCCCTTCTTCTTTCCTTCCCTCCTTCCTTCCTTCCCTCCTTCCCTCCTTTCCTTCCCTCCTTTCCTTCCTCCCTTCCTTCTTTCCTCTGTCCTTTCCTTTCTTTCTCCGTTCCTCTTTTCCTTTCTCCCTCCCTCCTCGCCTTCTTCCCTCCTTTCCTTCTTTCCTTCCTTGTTTCCCTCCTTTCCTTCCTTCTTCCTTCCTCCCTACTTTCCTTCCTTCCTCCCTTCCTTCCTTGACTCGAGGACAACAGGAGGATTAATAAAACAGAAATCCTTTGTAATTTAAAAATATATAAATCTCAAACATGAGTGTGATGTGTTTGTCTGCAGCTCCGGCCGTAACGGAGACGGAGGGAAACAACCCTGTCAGCAGCCAAAAGGTGACGAAGGAGGAAGAGGAGAGAGGAGATCCAGATGTGGAGGAGATAAAAGACAGACGGCTTCCAAGATCGACGTCTCCTGAGCTGGAGCTGCTCGTCGTCCCTCGGAGCGCCGAAAACAACGTGGACTGTCCCATCTGTCAGAGATCGTTTCCCGTGACGGAGATCGAGATGCACGCGGCTTACTGCGACGGAGAAGTGGCGGTCATGGACGAGAAGAGAGCCGAGGCCGAATCCAGAGGTGAAAAAAAAAAAAAAAAAAGTATCTTTACTTAAAGTCTGTTTAAAGTAAGAATAAATATGTGTTCTGAGTTTGACATACCACAGAAAAGTGTGTTGTTAACCACCCTGCCAAATTTGAATGAATAAAAAAATCACCAAATATATGAAATTAGGCTTCGAAGTTGTGTAAAAATCAGCCTCTTTCTCTGCTCCCAAACGCTGAAGCCCCGCCCCCTACCAAGTGTCACCTGTCAATCAAAGTCACCACCTCTACCAGAAACATGGACGCTACATCTGAGAGCTTTCTGCTGCTAACTCGGCTGCTAGCTCAGCAGCTAACTAGCTAGCTGGCTAACTGTAGACTGTAGTAGTAGTAGTGTGTGCTGAATGTATTTATACCTCTACAGCAGCAGGGGCGGGTTTATGCTAATCACTAAATCCTGAACACAGAAATCTTGAAACACAGTTTGTGAAGCCTAGCTCCACAATTCAAATCTAAATGGTTGAAATGCTTTTTACACCTTTTTTAGAAATACATTTATGACCTATTTAATGTGTTTAGAAGAAGAATTCAATACATTTTTCTGTCAATTCAATCTTGATTATCAGACAGTTAATGTAGCTATCAACTATTTTTTTTTACATATCTCCTCCATGAAAGTAGTCATCAGAGGTGTTCAACACTTGAAACGTGTTGCTCTTCACTCTGTAAATGTAAAAAGATGAATTCACTCTGAACCGACATGAAAAACGTCAAAAACCTTTTCACAGAATATATTCTCCGCTGTGATGAGCAAACGGCTTAAATCGACTCTCCTCTTAACTTTTTAGTGTCTTTGAAGCCTCGAAGGAAGAGAACGAGGAGAGCTGCTGAAGAGCCGGCTGACCGCTCCGACGCTGCCAGGTAAGAGAGTGTGTGTGTGTGTGTGTGTGTGTGTGTGTGTGTGTGTGTGTGAGTGAGCTGTCAGCTGTGTGTGTGTGTGTGTGTGTGTGTGTGTGAGCTGTCAGGTTGAACAGCAGCAGCTCCGTGTTTGAGTCAGATTACGTTTGTTCTCGGCAGGAATCAGGAGAAATGTTTCATCTGTCAGAAAGCCGTTCCTCTGAGAGAGTACAGCCGACACACGGAGCTCTGCATCCAGCAGCAGGCGTCCAAGACCGCAGCGGTGAGCCTCGTTACACACTAAACTACACACTAAACTATACACTAAACGACACATTCAACTAACTAAGCCTTGTTACACACACACACACACACACACACACACACACACACACACACACACACACACACACACACACACACACAGCTACACACTAAACTACACACGGAGCTCTGCATCCAGCAGCAGGCGTCCAAGACCACAGCGGTAAACCTGTGTGTATATATACACACACACACAGCTACACTACACAGCACTAACTAAACCTTGTTACACACTAAACTACACAGCTACACACACACACACACACACACACACTGAATTACACACACAAATAGACACTGACCTTCACACTAAACTACACTCAACTACACAACACTAACTAAACCTCGTTACACACACAACTACACACTAAACTAACCGAACCTCGTTACACACACAACTATCCTAAAACCAGAGAGAGAGAACTCCGTTAGCTAACGCACACTAAACTACACAACACTAACTAAACCTCGTTACACACACAACTACACAACACTAACTAAACCTCGTTACACACACAACTACACAACACTAACTAAACCTCGTTACACACACAACTATCCTAAAACCAGAGAGAGAGAGAGAGAGGGAGAGAGAGAGAACTCCGTTAGCTAACGCACACTAAACTACACAACACTAACTAAACCTCGTTACACACACAACTACACACTAAACTAACTAAACCTCGTTACACACAACTATCCTAAAACCAGAGAGAGAGAGAGAACTCCGTTAGCTAATGCACACTAAACTGCACACTAAACTACACACTCAGATACACAACACTAAACTCTTCCCACGTGATTTTGTGATTTTGTGATTTTGTGATTTTTCATCCTTTTTTTTAATGTAATGTTTTGTGTTTTCTTCCAGAAGGGAAACCTGCTGTCGGCTCTGCAGCACACAGAGAACCGAGATTCAGGTGAGATATAAAGAGCTGCAACGATTAATCGATTGATCAATTAATCGATTAATCGACTGTCGGAACATTAATCTGCAGCTATTTGGATAATTGAATAACTGTTTCAGTTATTTTAGACATCATATTTTGGGTTTGCTGAACCTTAAACTTCGTTCTGCTGAACTTTAACCCGATATTCTTGTTCGGGTGCCACCTAGTGGTAGAAAAAGCACATTACAGCGTAAAAAAAACAGTTGTTAGGCATCTTGGCGGAGTCATCCCGAGATTAAAGTTGACCACGTACAAAACCACATTAAATTTCATAGTTTATGTTTCATAACGTTTGTAGTTTGATACATATTTGCGAAACTAATTTTTAGCAATAGCAAAAAGTTACGACACCGATAATGAGCTAATGAGGAAGTTCTCGTTTGAGGATGTTGGCACTTTATTTATTTATTTCATTTTTTTTTTTTTTTTAAATCATTCATAGTTTTATACTGGTGAACTAATTGTTATACAGTAAAATAAACATTAAAAAACGACTTCCTGTTAAAGGATGATGCCTAGGGTCCGACTAATCCCAAATATCTCGGAGAAATTATTAAAAATGCATGTAAGGAAAAGGTCAGATCTCAGGAGGTTAATTAGATTTTATTTACTATTGAATGCAAAATGCTAATCTGTCAATAAGTTTCTTTTATTAACAGATGGGACTAAATATTATGTGTTTTACTGACTTTGTGTGTGTGTGTGTGTGTGTGTGTGTGTGTGTGTGTGTGTGTGTGTGTGTGTGTGTGTGTGTGTGTGTGTGTGTTCAGAGGCCGGTCCGTCTGGATCCAGGCTGCAGACCGCGTGAGTGAACCAGCTTTTAAACTACTGATGCTGTGCTTTTAACAGATTCATATTTCTTTTATTATTGACTCCTTCTTTCCTTTCCTCCTTCCTCCCTTCCATCCTTCCCTCTTTCCTTCCTGCCTACCTTCCTTCTTTCGTCTGTCCTTTCCTTCCTTCCTCCCTTACTCTTTTCCTCCGTCCTCCCTTCCTTCTTTCCTTTCCTCCATCTGCCTTTCCTTCCTTATTCCTTCCGTCCTTCCTTCCATCCTCCCTCCTTTCCTTCCTTCCATCCTCCTTCCTCCCTCTTTCTTTTGTTCTTCCTTCCTTCCCTTCCTCCCTTCCTTCTTTCCTCCCTTCCTCCCTTACTCTTTTCCTCCGTCCTCCCTTCCTTCTTTCCTTTCCTCCATCTGCCCTTCCTCCCTTCCTCCTTTCCTTCCTTCTTCCTTCCGTCCTTCCTTCCATACCTCCTGCCTTCCTTCCTTCCTCCCTCCTTTCTTTTCTTCTTCCTTCCTTCCCTCCCTTCCTTCTTACCTTTCCTTCCCTCCTTCCTCCCTCCTTTCTTTCCTTCTGTCCGTCCGTCCGTCCTTCTTCCCTCCTTCCATCCTCCTCCCTCCCGTCCTCCTTTCCTTTCCTCCCTTCTTTCCTTCCTTCCTCCCTCCTTCCTTCCTTCTGTCCGTCCTCCCTCCTTCCTTTTCTCCTCCTTCCATCCTCCTTCCTTCCTTCCATCCTCCTTTCTCCCTCCCTCCCTCCTTTCCTTCCTTCCTTCCTTCCCTCCTTCCTCCCTCCCTCGCTCCCTCCCTCCTTTCCTTCCTTCCTTGACTCGAGGACAACAGGAGAGTTAATAAAACAATGTAACGACTTTAAAAAACTAAAAACTAAATCTCCACATTTTTAAAAGCTTCAATCAAAGAACATTTAATAATATTTCTCATTAAATTACTTTGCGTCACTTTTTTTTAGAGATGTGATCGATCTGCGGGACGACGATGACGACGATGAAGATGATGATGAGGAGAGGAAGGATGAAGGTGGAGGAACGGGACAACGGTTCAGGATCAGCAACTCTCCCATCAGATCTTTCACTCCCATCTCAGAAGCCAGCGGCTGCCTTATCAACTTCAGAAAACAGCAGCCGGCCAAGAAGCCGAGCCAAAGACGAAGATGAGGATGACGAGGATGAGGATGACGAGGATGATAGGTTTTTTGTTTTTTTTAGTGTTTTTTCTGAAGACTGCTGCAAAAATACTGGAAACCAGAGCCTTAAAAAAACAAACTGAACTTCTTTGATGTCACATTTTTGAATATTTCATGCAGGTAAAATACTAACAGGAAGAAACCCGGATTATGCCACTAAATGTTTATTTTCTGTATTTATGTTGGTCGATGCTGAAGGTGTGTTTCGGACTACCTCCTCCTCGTATTACTGTTACCTTTTTTTTATTTAATCATTTAAAACTGAATGATTTGGCTCCACAGTTTAAAAAAAAAAAAAAAAATACATCGATGTGTCTCCTTTAAAACTCTCCGAGAGCGTCGATCACATTCACACAAACATCTCCGACTAGTAAAGTTTATTTCTCCTCTCAGCTTTAAATCCAACACTTAATGAACTAATATGAATATTTAGCATTAAATATTAACAATCAGCATTAAAATGTCACACAAACATACTTAAAGTTTTAATCTTTACATGCTTAAATGTTCTCAATTGGTTTGTTTTAGTGATTTTTTTTTTTGTTTTTTTTTAATGAATTCATGTGTTGCGTTCACTGACTGAAAAATTGAGTTGGAGTTTTGTAGACTGGATTAAAAGGCATCATCTTACAAACAAAATAACAGTAAAATAATTCATCATATCATCTTTAATGGACATCAGAATGAATGATTAACATTGTTTTGCCATTAATTCAATAGTTGTTAGTTAATAATTAGTTTTCCAGCTTTTATAAATCGGGGAAAAATTTAAATATTTTCCAAGTTTATTAACATCAAACAGCTGAAAGAGGAGCTAAAACCAAATATAAATGTCAGAAAATGAACTAAAAGTCTGATCAGCATAAATTACATAAATCAGAATTACATTAAAATCAGAAATCTCCTTTTTTCAGACTTTAAAATGTTATTTATTCCCTTTATAAATAACATTTATTAGCACTTAAAAAGCAAAAAATTAAGAGATAAATTCCCTTGAAGATCTGATGCCTCCTTCCAGGCACTAAATCATCTATTTTTAGTTGCTCCGTTGCTCAGTATGTGGAAGGAAGTGTGATGCAATTTTTTAAAAAGCCCAAAACTTCCTCATTGAATGTCATAATCATTTAAAGTTACCTTGAAACATTGAAACATTGAAACAGTTCTGCTTTGTCCCACTGACAGTGAACGCACGTCTACAAAAAAATCCTGCATGTCATTTTGGACCTTTTTTTTTTTTCTTTTTTTTTTTAATGACCATAAAATCTACACACTGGGAGATGCACTGTACAATAAATAATAATAATAAAGATATTTCCTGTTAAGATGGAGACAAAATAGGATTCTCATTACTTCCTCTTTTTTTAGGTGTGTTCAGATTATCGGCCTTGAATCGGCTTCATTTGTTCTTTTTATTGTGTCTTCTTTTTTTCTTTTTTTAATCCCGGGAACATCCAGTCTCTCTCTCTCTCTCTCTCTCTCTCTCTCTCTCTCTCTCTCTCTGTCATATATACATTGTTCATTTTTTGTCACGTCCCTTTGCGACAGGCGGCTGTGAGCACATCAGAGGAACGGCCGGAGGTTTGGTAAGACTGTCACAATATTTAGTTTCATCAACCAACCACGAAATTCAGCAGAAGAGAAGTTAGTACATCAACTAGTACTTTTACCCCAAGTACTGCAGTCTGAGGTACTTTTACTTCTCTGTAGTGAAGTTTAAGGTATTTTACTTTACTGTAGTATAGTTTAAGGTACTTTAGTACAGTCTGAGGTACTAGTACTTTACTGTAGTACAGTTTGAGGTACTTGTACTTTACTGTAGTATAGTTTGAGGTACTTGTACTTTACTGCAGTACAGTCTGAAGTACTGTAGTACAGTTTGAGGTACTTGTACTTTGCTGCAGTACAGTCTGAAGTACTGTAGTACAGTTTGAGGTACTTGTACTTTGCTGCAGTACAGTCTGAAGTACTGTAGTACAGTTTGAGGTACTTTACTGTAGTACAGTCCCAAGTACTGTAGTACAAGTTTGAGGTACTTTGCTGCAGTACAGTTTGAGGTACTTGTACTTTACTGTAGTACAGTTTGAGGTACTGTAGTACAGTTTGAGGTACTTTACTGTAGTACAGTCTGAAGTACTGTAGTACAGCTTGAGGTACTGTAGTAGTTTGAGGTACTTTACTGTAGTACAGTTTGAGGTACTGTAGTATTTCCATGTGACGCTACTTTCTACTCCACTACATTTATTTAACAGCTTTAGTTACTTTTCAGATGAAGATTTGACCCAATGGATAATATAACAAGCTACTGCAGTACTTTTACTGTAATACTACATCACTCATAATACTGCAGTACTTTTACTGTAATACTGCATCAGTCATAATACTGCAGTACTTTTACTGTAATACTGCATACTACATCACTATAATACTGCAGTACTTTTACTGTAATACTACATCAGTCATAATACTGCAGTACTTTTACTGTAATACTGCATACTACATCACTATAATACTGCAGTACTTTCACTGTAATACTACATCAGTCATAATACTGCAGTACTTGTTATGATGGGAAGACGTTCTGAATCTTGAGATATCACGCTACGTTCTTTCCTCCCTTTCTTATCTTAGCTAGGAGTGAAGCACAGCTGCAGTTTTTTGTCTGGGAATATAAATCCACCTACGTGACCTCGGCTGTCTCTCAGTTTCGCCACATTGACTCATATCTCCTCCCTGAACCTCCCATCTGAAGTCAGAGCTATATATCAATTAGTCACATTCTTGCTTTCTCATTAAGGGAAGTTGTCTTCTCTCAGTCTGAGTGGACGGGACCCAAAGGTGAGTTCACTTCACTTCACTGGTATTAAACCTGTCACTTGGGCTTTTAATGCAGATGTCTGATTTTAGTGGGTCAAATTTAATAGGTCAGATTAATCCGAAAAGTCTCCAAACTGTTCTGTAGGAGCACAGTGGAGCTAAAGTTAGATTATGGATCAATTAAACACATGATCTTGTAAATAAATGTGATTTTAAAGCTTTTGATGTTTGTAAAATACTTAAATTTTAAATAATAATTTGTGTCTGATATATTTTTCCCCTCAAAAAAAGTTAAATACTTTAATAAATGTGGGAGGATTCCTTTAAATATTGGTTTCAGATCAGGCAAATACTTTATATAATTACAGACTGAAAACATACATCTCTGATTAAATATGTTTATGACTTAAAGGGCGAGTTCACTTTTATTCAACTGTGTCTTAAACTAACAGTCAGGAGCTGAAATGTTAAAATTGAAGCAGTTTATCTGTGTGTGATGATTCCTCCTGTTCATACTGACCATTAGAAGATCCTTCATCATGTTTATAATGGAAGTGATGGAGGACTAAATCCACAGTCCTCCTTCTGAAGCTAATATGAAGCTTCAGAGTCCAAATGAGTCAAATCTTCATCTTCTATGTTTCAGCGTTACAGTGTTTTTAGTATCAAAGTCTTTTTGTTACTATACTTCCACCACAGCTCAACAGGAAACACTAAGAGGAGAATCTGATGCTAAAAAGATTGTAAATGTGTCAGATATCACTTGATATGACTAACTCACACTGATGAAGCTCAATAGAAGCTTCATACTGTGTGGATTTAGTCCTCCATCACTTTACATTGAAAGGGCATTATGAAGGGATCTTTTAATAGTCAGTATTAACCCTCCTGTTGTGTTCGAGTCAAGGAAGGCAGGGAGGGAGGGAGGAAGGAAGGAAGGAAGGAGAGAGAAAGGAAGGAACGACAGAAGGAAGAAAGGGGGATGGAGGACGGAAGGAAGGAAGGGAGGAAAGGAAAGGAAATAAGGAAGTGAGGAAGGAAGGATGGAGGAAAGAAGTAAGTAAGGAAGGAAGGTAGGAGGGAGGGAGGGAAAGAAGGTAGGAGGGAGGGAGGAAGGAAGGAAGGAAAGAAGGACAGGGGAAAGAAGGAAGGAAGGAAGGACGGAGGAAAGAAGTAAGGAAGGAAAGAAGGTAGGAGGGAGGGAGGAAGTAAGGAAAGGAGGACAGAGAAAAGAAGGAAGGAAGGAAGGATGGAGGAAAGAAGGAAGGAAGAAAGAGAGAAGAAGGAAAGAAAGAAAGAAGGAGAGAGGAAGCACAGAAGGAAGGAAGGAAGGAAGGAAGGAACAATCAAAACAGACGGGTCAATTTGACCCGGGAGGACGACAGGAAGGTTAAACACCAAGCAAAAACCTCTTTCACTGTTCATATAGACACCAGACTGTTGCTTTAAGACACACTTTAAAAAACTGTCCACCTTTCTATAAGGCGACAACATTTTCGGTTAACGTGTTCCTCGTGCGTCTTTTACGCACAGAGAGTCACCTGCTCCCGCTGCTGCTGCGTTTTAAAGCAGCTCTCTCCTTCAGCTTTCTGTTCACTCTGTCATGACTGAAACACTGTGACCTCTCAGTGAAGCTCTACTTTGGGGTTTTGGTGTCGGTGTATTTGGTGAAATCTGCTATTTTGGAGAGCAAGCAGGAATGTGTGTGTGTGTGTGTGTGTGTGTGTGTGTGAGAGAGAGAGAGAGAGAGATCCTGTTGCGACATATGAAGTGGGTGTAAACATCTCAGAAGAGTTGTCACACTCTTGCCTTTTTATTAAGGAAGTTGTCTCCTCTCAGTTTGAGCAGACAAGACGCAAAGGTGAGTTAACTTCACTTCACTATTGTTATTTTTTAAAAGTAGAAAACACTTTTACATGTTAGATGACGAGATGGTTAAAGCGCTTTTTACGCAGATGTCCGATCGCGGTGGTGGTGGTGGTGGTGGTGGCGCGTTTTGAATGAAACTGAAGCCAAACCTCATCATAATTATACATTAATGAGTAGTTTTGTCCTGTCTGAGAAGATTTATATAATAGAAGTTTTTAACAGTTCTCAAATAGTTAATCCTTTAATGTGAAACAGCAGCTTGAAAGATCAGCTCCACGTTTTTTGCTCAGAGACCCTCCGACCTCAGACTGGTCCCTGAACCTTAAGTTTGAAACCTGAGTTACTGTATATTTCATTTCAGTGTGTGTGTGTGTGTGTGTGTGTGTGTGTGTGTGTGTGTGTGGTTGTTTAACGTGATATAGCTGCACGACTTTAGCTGTCACTGTCACGTTGTCTCTTCACCACAAGCTCTTCTGACAGTTTATTACTCAAACTGTTACCTTTGCTGCTCAGATAAGAAAAGTGAAATGCTCCTTTAACCCATTTTTAGTCTAAAAAAAGGCTCCAAACTTGTTCTGTAGGTGCAAAGTGGAGCTCAGGTTAGATTTTGGCTCAATTTAACACATAATGATCCTGTTAATAAATGTGATTTTAAAGCCTCTGATGTAAAATTTCACTCTCACTATTTTTTTTTTGTTGAATCTGATAAAATTTTTTAAAAAAAACCTAAAGAGCCAAAGACAGAAGAGTTGTTACAGTCTGTTCCTGGTGACTTTCAGTAAGGTGTGACTGTGACGGGGCGTTGCTGAAATACAACCTGCCTCCATGTAGAAGGAGGAGAAGGAGAAGTGTTACAGGTTTTTTGTTCAGTCATGCTAATAACAGGTTTTTAGTCAAACCCCCGACAGAGTTTGATGAGTACAGTTTAAGTCATATTGGCAAAAGTAATCTCATTGGTGGAGTCAAATGGGAACAGGAGGGGCAAATTGTCCTGTAATGTGATCTTAAAGGAAAACACTCACACCCTGAAACACAACAAGAGCAGATCATCAGCTAAAGTTTCCCCTCAGGTCACAGAGGGCATAACTTTCTAACCTGCTTCCTCTTTATTCTGTCTACAACTTCTATGTCTTCAGGGCATTTTAGGGGCGTTTTAGTGACAGTTTACACTTTCCTAGCTGAGGCCAGTATTCATTTCAGTTAGTTTGTTTTTGTGGTGTGTTGCTATAAAACCAAATAGTCACTGTTCCAGGTCGCTTTGTCTGTCATTAACTCACTCAGACAACCGTGAATGAACTTTTTATTGTAACCCTCAATGTTTATCAGAGCTGCAGTCATTTATTTTTAGCCAGGACAGATAGTGTGATTCTATACATAGTAATGTCAATCTGTCAGTCAACAACTCATCTCTACAACTATCTGATGGATTGCCTTATAAAATTTGGATCAGACATTTGTTTTTTACCAATAAGATGAACACTAATAACGCTGGTGATCATCTGTACTTAGCAGTGAAATATCTCTTTTGGATGGATGGATGGATGGATTCAGACACTTCATTTAACTGATCCTGCTCATGTCGATTAGGTCCAGTTAGTGTTGGGTATCACTTAAACAATGATGATACCAGTAACCAATCCAAGTACCTTTAACCCTTTGTAGGTCTGTAGGTCACTTTGTGTCATAATATTTGGTCAAAAACTAAAATCTATTGAACCCATTTAACTTTTTGGGCAGTCTTTACCACTTGTATGAGGAATGTAATGCACAGACAGACCATCAGATTGTGTTATAGTTGCTATAGATACAGGTTGTGCTATGGTTGCTATAGATACAGGTTGTTCTATGGTTGCTATAGGTACAGGTTGTTCTATGGTTGCTATAGGTACAGGTTGTTCTATGGTCCCTATAGATACAGGTTGTGCTTTAGTGTATAAATGAAGAATAACACAAATCACTGCTGACGTAAGAGACATTTTTGAAGTTGAGCTTCATTTTTTCATCTTGTACACGAACAGAATGAGTCTCGAACATGTTTTAAAATGAAGTTTAGAATAAATGAGGTCTGTTGAGGTCTGTAAAACGTCACAATTAGGCTCAATGAGAAAATAAATCCATGTTTTATGTTGTCATGGCCTCAAACAGGAAGGAAAAGCAATAGCACTTTCTTGGTGTGACCTACAAAGGGTTAAAGTGATACTGATACCAACTGAGTACTTCATTCAATACCCATCATGTGAATAGAAGCCACCACTCCTCCACATCTAAATGATTAGATTTTTTACCCAAATACATTTAGAAAGTCTTCAAATGTTTCATATTTATTAATAGATGAACACTTGAGTTGATTGGCTGTGAGCAAATCCGTACAAATAGTCATATTTTCTAGCTCTTGGTGCAAAAAAGATCGATTGCAGGTATCGATTGATTGGAGATGTTTCGATACTACTTGTTAATGATTTATTTCGGTCGATCCTTCAAAGGTATCAATGACCAATACCCAGCCCTTGGTGCAGTTAAGTAGCTCTGACCTTATTATACGGAAACCTTTTCCTTCTCTTGATGTTTGCTGACGCTGCAGTATCCATAAATAGCAGCTTCCTTTAAATGTTATACTTGACATGCTCTGGTTGAAGCTCCTTCACAGGTGTGTCCTGTTGGCACTCTGCCACTTTATATGGTTTGGTGTACCAATCTGTAATGTTTGCTTTGGTTTGTATGTGCATGTTTGCATCTGTTAGATATGTATTACAGTGTCTGATGACCAGTCTGATGATGAACAGAAGGTGGAAGTGAAATAAGGGGGTTTGTTCCCTGTTTCGGTGTCACTGGACCTTTGTGTTGGTTTACCGTAAAGCCACATCATCACAGGAAAAAAGGGATACTAAGAGGTCATTGTCATACCGTCAGAATGGGAATTATTTTAACTTTAGCTTGGTGTACAGTCTCAAACTGGCAACTGAGTGTACACCCATCAGCCAAAACATTAAAACCACCTGCCTAATATTGTGTATGTCCACTTCGAGTCACCAAAACAGCTCTTAACCATCAATACACGGACTCCACAAGATCTCTGAAGGTGCCAACGTCTGGTATCTGGCACCAAGACGTTGGCAGCAGATCCTTTAGGTCCTGTAAGCTGCAATGTGGAGGTGTGTCGAGCACATCCCACAGCTGCTCAATTTGTATTGAGATCTTAGGAAATTGGAGGCCGATAAGCAACACCTTGAACTTTTATCATGTTCCTCAAACCGTTCCTGATCAGGGCGCGTTACCCTGCTGAAAGAAGACCCTCCCTTGAAGGAGTACCGTCGACCATTAAGAGTTGTACTCAGTTTTATTTGTAGAGATATTTTAGTCCAAACCAAAGAGACAGACTGACCTACATTGCTATATCCGATGACATGGTGGGTCTAAGTTTGTTAAAGGACTGTAAAGCAGAATTAAAGTCAAGTCGGAAAAAGACATTTGACTGACTCAAGGTTTTTAAAGTCAATATTTAGTCCATACAGCTGGTGGAGCATAAACAAATATTTGAGGATAATGTTAGACCTCAGTTTGTGTGTGAAAGCAAAAAGGAACATAAGCTCTTTACAACTGAGTATCACGTCATGTTGTTTTATAGATTTATTGAAGGTAGTAGTAGTAGTTGTATGTGTTGGATTGCCAGAAGGACATTTTAAAGACAGGTCAACACAAGAAATGTTAGCCTCCTTAAATAAAATGTTCTAATATTGTAGTTTTTAATGTGTTAATTTATTGTTTCTTTTATAGATAATTTTTTCAATTAATAAAAAAAAAGTGATGTAGATGAGTGAGAGAGGTTAGCATGCAGATTCAGTTACACCGTATCCTCATTTAATCTGCTTTTTCAGTGCATTGTTCCTTTTAATTTAAATTATTGGCCAGTTTCATGTGTCCAACTATTATTTTTTCATTATTAATTCACTTTAAAGGCTATTTTTTTTTTGCTACACCTTCAACAACATACTACTTGAATCTTTGAGGACAGAAATATTCACATCAAGGTCTGTACATTATATTTAGCAACCAAACTTCATCATACTAAGCTGCACTTCTGAAAAAGACAGATATTAATATTATTGAAGACATTTTATTTTGTTTTTGGGGTTCTCGTGTTATGTCTAAAAAAGTTATAAAGATTTAGCTTTGCAGGTCTTCACAGCAGCTAATTTATAGCTATCTAAGCTAGTTAGCTACTTGTTGACTTTCTAAAATTCACAATCTTGTATTAACTAGCATGTAGTTGTTTTAATGTGAATTTAGCTCCTTTCCTGTCTTGAGACCGTCTGTTAGATGCACTGAAGTTACATCTCATGAGGTTTTTATAGCTTGTCTGTGTCTTAAGATTGTAGCTTGACTGATGAATGCTAGCTAAATGTGTGCTAGCTAAAATGTACTAACAGTTAAGTACAGAAGTGAATACTAGTTTTAAAACCCCAATATCATGTTTCAATTCAAAACAAAACAAAACCTTGCTCATCTATGAATTAGCATCACACCACACAAGCTACAAGCTACAAGCTAATCAGTGTTAGCCATGTTTTAACACATTTTAATGGACATTTATTTGCTTTTTCTGCCTGGGGAAAAAAACTTAAAAGCTCTGTTTTCTTCCAGTGAAAAGCGTCCACTTTCAGGGTTTCATAAACATACATTACTGTTGAGTGTTCACATATAATTATTTGATGCTGAGAGTAAAACAGACACTATTTTTTTCCTTTTTTAGGGCCAAAATACATGTATCGGCAATCTGGGACATTTCTGCTTTATTGTCCCTAGACTCAACACTAAACAGTTTTCAGTCTCTATAATGGATTAGTTGGATACGGTGCATTTTGCCCAAAGACCACCACTTTAAAAGAGATTTCTGTATTATTCTGTATGTATTTAGTTGTGTTATCTGTTGCGATTGGGTGTTCACATAATGTAAAACACACGCACACACATATATATATATATATATATATAAATATTGTGGATTAATATATTTGATATGCGGTTTACTTAACATGTGTTTTGCATCACTGTGGTGTGAAGCTGTTGCAGGCCTGTGTGTGGGGGAGTTGATTTGTCGTCTGTGTATTATAAATTGGCTTTTTGCAGTGTGTGAAGTTGCCTCGCTGACTTACTGACCCTTATTTTGAAACCTGTAATCAGCTGCTGTGTGAGTGTTACTCAGTCTCATGTATCAGTAACAACTGTTGTGTTATCTGCTTGGGTGGTTTTCAGAGAACACTGATTTAACCGTACATGAGCTATACAGATGATTTAATCCACTGTATCATTGCATTGTGATTTGTGAGTGCAGTAGTATTTCCACAGTTGGTTTATTGAAGTGTAGACAGACCTGCTCCCAGCTCAGCTCAACTACTTATTCAGCTTTTGACCAACAGGTGTGTGATTTGACTGGATGCTCAAAATAATTAAGGTGGATTTTAATGGGCAGGGTGGGTAACATCCATAAGCATCAGTGCCCATTGGCACTACTAACTCTTATTGGATTGAATTGGTGCCATTTTCTGTATACAGCTCTTATAATACATCCATGGTTTCTACTGCAACTCCACACATCTCTGATTCAGCTCATCAAATTTGATTAAGTTCTTACACTGCACTGTAACTTTTACTCTTCTGTTTCTTATCTCTTATTCTGTTAAATGTCTTGTGTTGCTTTTACGTTCTCTCTGGCTTTTATGTAAAGTACTCTTGCATTGCCTTGTTTAAATGTGCTATGCAAATAAACTTGCCTTGCCTTGAATTGACACTTTTCAACCTCCTCTGTGCAGATGAGCGGCACGATGGAAAATGGTGAGAACGCCACACAGATTTCTAAAAAGGCCAAAATTAGCGACCATCTGGATGGCATTCCCCCGGAGACTCTCAGTAAGGTAGGTGTCACCTGAGATGGAAATATGTGTTGTTGTTGTTGTTGTTGTTTTAAGATGAGATTCAGCAGCATCACTATAGGTGGCGTTTCTGTTGGTTTAATGTTTTCATTTGAAGAACGTTACAGTCTCATCTTCACTCCACACAGATCTGATGTTTTAAGCTTGTCAGTGATGTTTAAGGTCACATGATTCATATATGTCATCTTTTATTCACTAGATAGGTAGGTAGGTAGGTAGGTAGATTGGTTGGTAGGTTGGTAGGTTGGTAGGTAGGTAGATGGGTAGATTGATTGGTAGGTTGGTTGGTAGGTAGATGGGTAGATTGATTGGTAGGTTGGTTGGTAGATAGGTAGATTGATTGGTAGGTTGGTTGGTAGGTAGATAGGTAGATTGATTGATTGGTAGGTTGGTAGGTAGGTTGGTTGGTAGGTAGATGGATAAATTGATTGGTAGGTTGGTAGGTAGGTTGGTTGGTAGGTAGATAGGTAGATTGATTGGTAGGTTGGTTGGTAGGTAGATGGGTAGATTGATTGGTAGGTTGGTAGGTTGGTTGGTAGATAGGTAGATTGATTGGTAGGTTGGTTGGTAGGTAGATAGGTAGATTGATTGATTGGTAGGTTGGTAGGTAGGTTGGTTGGTAGGTAGATGGGTAAATTGATTGGTAGGTTGGTAGGTAGGTTGGTTGGTAGGTAGATAGGTAGATTGATTGGTAGGTTGGTTGGTAGGTAGATAGGTAGATTGATTGGTAGGTTGGTTGGTAGATTGGTTGGTAGATAGGTAGGTAGGTGGATGGATGGATGGATGGATGGATAGATGGATAGATGGATGGATGGATGGATAGATGGACAGATGGATAGATAGATGGATAGATGTGTAAAAAGTGCACTGCAGTATCTAAAAACACCTTTTTTTTTTGCAATATTTCAAGATTGTTTAACATTTTTCAGCACTTCCATTCACCTATTTTAAGTACATTCTCAATTTGAGTCAAATTTGATCCTAAAATGCAAAGTCTGATCACAATGATTGAGCAGCAGTTTGACATGAACATGAACATTACTACATTTAGACATTGTATTTATAAAGCTATATGGTAAAAAGGTAAATGGACTGTACTTGTATTGCGCTTTTCTAGTTCTTGGACCACTCAAAGAGCTTTTATGCTACATGTCACATTCACCTATTAATACACCATTGGTGCAGCCATTGGGAACAATTTGGGGTTAAGTGTCTTGCCCAAGGATGCATCGATATGCAGTCTGGAGTCGAACAGCTGATCTTCCGATTAGTGGACGACCTGCTATATCTCACACAGGAGTCACAGGAGTCAAGAATGTTAAAATGAACTGAAAAATATCAAACTTTAAGAGCTAAAAGTTACAAAAAGTTGCATTAAAATACAGACAATACAGCTACTGGCAGACAGCTTTGATGCATAACCGTACTGGGTTTTATTTTAACGTATAATTACAAGAAAAGCGTAAAAAGAAACCCAAATGAAGAGTTTTGAGGTGTGTTTTAAACCCTAAAACTATAAGAAACTGACTGAAGTATAAACAGTCAGTTTCACAGAGACAGTAATGTGGTTACACCCTGTGTTCTTGTGTAAAAACCTTAATATTAACGACATTCATAGCTTCCTGTTTCTGTCTTTTTTTTTGTCTTGCACACTGTTGGAAGAAGCTGGATTAGGAAGTCAGTGTTGCTGTAGGAAAAAAAATCCCAGATTGGCAAATTACACACAGAGCAGTTTATAGTGTGAGTCACAGGATCAGTCAGAGATGCATGAATAGCATTAACTTGAATCATGACTGTATTTACATTTTTCGGAGGCTTTTATTTGAGATATTTCACAACTTCAGACAATGTGTGACAAATTCTGCGAAATACAATCTGAGAAATCGTCTTTGTAATTTGGGTGAGGTTCAGATAAAGATGGGTGATGGAGCACGTCTCTCCTCTGTTGTTTCAGCTTCATGTGTTCATGTGAAACGTTACAGTGACTCAGCTACACAACACACAACATCTTTTTTCAATTATCTGTCTGACTCCACATGAACTCCATTTAACTGTTTGTGAAGTTGGTTGCTAAGGTTGTTGCTATGGTTTTTTCCTAAATGTGTTAGCTCACATATTTGGTGTCAGATTTCAGCCCCAACATGTACAGATGGATTTGAGACATTTCAAGTAAAGAAAGAGAAACTAAAGCTTGTGTCATGGTTTGTGTGGCCAGAAGTTGGCTGTGGTGCGGCTTCGGAGAGCTGACCAATCAGAGCAGAGTGGGCTCATCAGGAGGAGGGGGTGGGGGGTCTTAAAGAGACAGGACCTAAAACGGCTTGTTTCAGACAGAGGCTGAGCTGAGCGGCTGCATAAAGGACCACTAAAGATAAATGAAGAGTTTTTAACTGGAAATCATGCAAAGATATTCCAGTAGAGACTCAGTATATTAATATAGAGCAAGAAATGTGATGAATATGCCCCCCTTAAGTGACCTGAATGGTACATGTATACAAAGAATATTGAATAGCTGAAAAGTGGAGAGGACACATTCCTATTCTTAAATACAAAAAAATCATGTTGTCCTCTAAATCAGAAGCATTGATCCGCTGTACGGTGGCCATTTTGAAACTCAGACTTCATTCAATGTTCATTTGTATTTGACAGAAGAGTTCACAGGTTTCCTGCCGTGTACAGTATATACCTGTGGCGTAGCATTTAATAGTGCTGGATTTCACTCGCTGATATCACCACGGCAACGCTAGAGATGGCGTATCATGATCAGGGTGTATCATGCTTTAATTGTATTCCCCATAGTTACTGTGTGGCAGAAAGCAGCATTGTCCTTTACAGCCTAAAAGGAAAGAGGGAGAAGAGAGAAGCTAGGGTTTGTTTTTTTACTCTGAACTCAGTTATACATATTTTTTTATTTTTTTATTCTCCTTTCTGGTGCCCAACTTTTGAATTAAACCCTTTATCATCCTCTATGCTACAACTGCAAATGTGTTTCCATCCACCTTTTTTTAAAGTGCAAATTTGATGCAAGTTTGCATATAAAAAAACCTGAGTGGAAACACTGAAAGTTAAATTAAAATTGAATTAATGATAATGTTGCAGTGGAAATTATGAAAATAGAATTTAAAAAGTTGAAATTTTGTCTGAGGAGTAAAAAAAGTTGGCATATTGTGGAGAAGAAAAAAACTAGAGCCAGACTAAATGAATATATAATTTATTTCTCAATCTGTTTCCAATCTGTGTTGCATTTTTTTGTTTTAAACCAATTACAGAATTAGTTGCATGGCGTGTTAGAGCTTTAGAGCAGGCTGTTTATTGTTACCATGCGTGTTTGCAGAGTGATGTATTGCAGGAGGAGCCACGCCAATATAAAACACGACTTTTACTAGTCCTAACCATCAGAGTCATGATGGAGGAATGAAGTAAGCCAGGACTGTGCTGATGTGAAAGCAGGAACAAGCATGTAGAGACAAGAGAGGAGGAGGAGGAGGAGGAGGAGGAGGAGGGAATTATACGAGGCTGAGAGAAAAGGAGGGGAAGAAAGAGTTTAATGCTACGGAGAGACAGAGCGAGACGAGGCCTGAGCAGACATGCCTCTGGAAAATTACTGCCACACATAAAATAGTAGAAGAAGAAAAGAGAGAGAGAGAGAGAGAGAGGGAGACAAAGAGAGGAGTGGCCTTTGTATGTTTGTGTCCACGCTTCATGTAAACTTATGCAAACATCCTGTCCTGATCCCAATCCTCATCCTGGAACCAGATCCAATAATAATAATAATAATAATAATAATAATAATAATAATTTCAACTTTTTAAAATATTTTTGTGTCTATACCTGCTCAGTGACTTCAGATGGTAATTGGCTTTTAGCTGAATCTGATAGAATACATCTCTTATTTTCCTTATTCCTCTTATTCCTGACAAATAAAAGTAAAAAAACCTAACTTTAAAGACTTTATTTATTCTATGTGGATCATTATCTGGTGAGAATACTGACCTGTTAGCCTTAGCCTCAATCTTTAAGCACAATATCGTCCAGACTAGGGTTGGGTATCGTTTACAAAATGAAGATTCCCAGCACCAATCCAAGTGCCCCTAAAGTGATTTTGATACCAACTGAGTCCTTCATGAAATTCCCATCAACACATTTAGGTCTCTGTCTTTTATCCGGTGTAACAGGTGAGTAGTGTAGACTCACTTTACAGCGTTTAGGTGGCATCTCAGCTGCTGAACTGCTAAGAGCGCTAACTCAAATTCACCACGACTTCACCACTATAGACGCTTGATTGTTGATTGGCTCTGAGCAAGTCCATAGAAATAGTCATATTTATCTAGTTCTGGGTGCAAAAAGGATCGCTTGCAGGTATCGATTGACGGGAGACATTTTGATACTACTTGGAATCAGTTTAATTCGGTTTAACCATAGACTGCATAGAAGAAATGGACGTAACATCCGTGACGTCACCCATTGGTTTGTGGACTGCTGCTCGGAAGCCAAAAGTTTCTAATCTAGGCAGCGCCATCTTGAAAAAAACACAGATTCTACTTGTATGGGCATGAGGCGTAGCAATGGGCAGAGCCATGGGCGGAGCGGGGAGGTTGCTATGGTAGCGAGGGCTGGATCTCGAGGACATTGGTCAATCAACCTGTCAATCAGGACGTAGCCACGCCCTAATGCATACCCTGCTTTATCGTCACATATAAAATCAGGGAGGCCAAAATGTCCCAAATGAACATCATACTGCATTGAAGAAGGCTTTAAACTAGCGATTGAGACCATAAACACATTTTGAAAACGTTTACTGAGGTTAGAAATCAAAACCCAAAAGTAAAAGACATGATTTTGAACAGAAATTCAAAATCGAATAAAACCTTACAGCCGCCCCCACCCCCCCCCCCCCCCCCCCCCCGAGTGCAGCTTTTGACGAACCGAGAGCAGCAGTGATTTTCCAGCTTCAGAGGAAACAGAAACAGGAAGAGAAATGTGAATTGTTGCTGCCATCTCCAGAGGATCATTAAATGTTGTACCAGCCAGGCAGCTTCCTGAAGAATACGCCTGTAAAAAACATTTTTAGTTAACAAAAGAAAAAAAAACAAGAGAATAAACACTGATAAAGGTTTAAGACACATTCATATATATTCTTTATTGTATTCATCCCATTCTTTATATCCAAATAGGCTTGTACAATTAGTATGATTTTATATATGTAAAGGTTGATTGTGTTTGTGGAGCCAAATAAGGATTTTGTTTTTACTCTTATTTTGAAATAATACTCATTTAATCGCTATTGTTGTTCTTTTATCCTTTTTATCCTTAAATATATCTATAAAATTGTACATAATGAGCTTTATTTTTTTTTTTATCCTTCCTTTTCTTGGTTTAAGTTTAAATATGGGCAGATATACAGTACCAGTCAAAAGTTTGGACACACCTTCCCATTCACATCAATGAGAAAGTGTGTCCAAACTTTTCACTGGTATTGTAGATACATAGATGTAGACATAGATATAAATATAGACATATAGACTTGGATATAAATATAGACATAGATATAAATATAGTGGCCTATTTCTGACTGTGTTTGTTTGAGTTCAGACTTTAAACAGTTCAGTAGGAAAGTAAATGAGAGTCGGGGGGGAAGTTGTTGAAAGTGTTTAACTCTCATCGCTCGACTCCTGAAAATAAAGACGGAGATCTTTTTACGTAAAGTTTGTGACAGACCTGAGATCAGCTACGTTACCACAGATTCCTAGAATACCAACGAGCTGTAGAATCACAGGAAGGAAAAGAGGGAGAGAGGAAAGGAAGGAAAGGAGGGAGTAAGGAAGAAAGAAGGAAGGAAAGGAGGGAGTAAGAAGGAAGGAAAGGAGGGAGGGAGGAAGGAAGGAAGAAGGAAGGAAAGCAGGGAGTAAGGAACGGAGGAAAGGAAAGGAAGGTAGGAGGGAGAGAGGAAAGAAGGAAGGAGGGACGAAGGGAGGAAGGAAAGGAGGGAAGGAAAGAAGGAATGGAGGAAGGAAGGAAAGGATGGAAGGGAGGGAGGAAGAAGGAAGGAAAGGAGGGAGGAAGGAAGGGAGAAGGAAGGAAAGGAAGGAGGAAAGAAGGAAGGAAAGGAGGAAGGAAGGGAGGAAGGACAGAGGAAAGAAGGAAGGGAGGAAGGAAAGGAAAGGAAAACATTTTTTAGGTTTTTTTCCAGTTCATTCAAGTTTACTGGAGCTGAAGGAATGAAGCATGAAGAGCTGCGTAACTCACTCAATAACTTCAGGATGTCTCTCTGTGACTCCGAGGCTGAAATGTGGGTCAACACATGTTTGCAGGAGGAGGTTGTGTGTGAGGTTGGTTTGATGATGATGAAGATTAAAGAGGAAATGCTGCCATCTTGTGATTAAATGATGTTAAAATCTGTTCAGATGCTTTAAGGATTCCTGTTGTCCTTAAGTCAAGGAAGAAAGAGAGGGAGGGAGGAAGGAAGGAAAGGAGGGAGGAAGGAGGAAGAAGGAAAGAAAGGGAGGAAGGTAGGAGGGAGGGAGGAAAGGAAGGAAGGAAGAAGGAAGGGAGAGAAGAAGGAAGGAGGGGGGGAGGGAGGGAGGAAGGATAGAAGGGAGGAAGAAGGAAGGAAAGGAGGGAGAGAGGAAAGAAGGAAGGAGTGAGGGGGGAGGAAGGAAAGGAGGAAGAGAGGAAAGGAGAAGGAAGGAAGGGAGAGAGGAAAGAAGGAAGGAGGGAGGGAGGGAGGGAGGGAGGAAAGGAAGGAAGGAAGGAAGGAAAGAAAGGAGGGAGAGAGGGAAGGAAGGAAGGAAGGATGAAGGAAGGAAAGGAAGGATGGGAAGGTAGGAAGGAAGGTAGGAAGGAAGGGAATAAAGGAAGGAAGGAAAGGAGGGAGGAAGGAAGGGAGGAAAGGGAAGAAGGAAGGAGGAACTATGACTCCTTGGTGTTAAACGTTTCTCTCTCTCAGCTGCAGAAGGATCTGGAGCGGTTCGTTTTTCCTCCCTCCCTCCTTTCCTCCCTCCCTCCTTTCCTTCCTCCCTCCTTTCCTTCCTTGACTTCCTTGGTGTTAAACCTTTCTTTCTCTCTCTTCTCTCTCCAGCTGAAGGAGGATCTGGAGCGGTTCGTTCTTCCTCGGGGAGAAGCTGCAGGAGATCATGGCTCTGCTGAAGAAGGACGTGCATCGAGGTTTGGGGAAACACAGTCATCACCGAGCGCCGGTGAAGATGCTGCCGACCTTCGTCAGGGCGACGCCGGACGGGACGGGTGAGACATTTAAATCATTATAATCATTAAAATCATTAAAATCATTAAAATCATTTATTACCAGGTTAGGTTTTCATGTCCGAGGTAAAATAGGACATGATGTTACAGTTTCTGCTCTCTGAAACACACCTTCCTTCCGTCCTTCCTTCCTTCCTTCCTTTCATCTTTTCCTTCTTCCCTTCCACTCCCATTTCCATTCTTTCCTTCCTTCCTTCCTTCCTTCCTTCCTTCCTTCCCTCCCTCCTCCGTTCCTTCCTCCTTTCATCTTTTCATTCCTTCCTTCTTTCCTTGCTTTCTTCCTTCTGTCCTTCCTTCCTTCCTTCCTTCCTTCCAATCCTATTTCCATTCTTTCCCTCTTTCCTTCCTTCCTTCCTTCTTTTCTTCCATCCTTCCTTCCATCCTTCCTTCTTTTCTTCCATCTTTCCTGCCTGTCTTCTTACCCTTCCTTCCTGTCTTTCTTCCTTCCTTCCTCTTCCTTCCTTCCTTCCTTCCCTTTCAATCCCATTTCCATTCTTTCCATCTTTCCTTCCTTCCTTCCCTCCGTCCTTCATTTCCTGCCTGTCTTCTTAGCCTTCCTTCCTTCCTTCCCTTTCAATCCCTTTCCATTCTTTCCATCTTTCCTTCCTTACCTTCTTTTCTACCTGTCTTCTTACCCTTCTTTCCTTCCTTGCTTCCTTTCATCTTTTACTTCCTTCCTTCCGTTTTTCCTGTCTTCTTACCCTTCCTTCCTTCCTTCCTTCCTTCCTTCCTTCCTTCCGTCCTCCTTTCCTTCATCTTTCCTTCCTTCCTGCCTTCCTTCCTTCCTTCCTTCCTTCCTTCCTTTCTTTCATCTTTTCATTCCTTCCCTCCTCCCTTGCTTTCTTCCTTCCGTCCTTCCTTCATTCCTTCCCTTCCAATCCCATTTCCATTCTTTCCATCTTTCCTTCCTTCCTTGCTTCCTTCCTTCCTTCCTTCCTTCCCTTCCTTCCATCGTTCCATCTCTCATGCCTGTCTTCTTAGCCTTCCTTCCTTCCTTCCTTCCTTCCTTCCTTCCTTACATCCTCCCATCTTTCCTGCCTGTCTTCTTAGCCTGCCTTCCTTCCTTCCTTCCTTCCTTCCTTCCCTTCCGATCCCATTTCCATTCTTTCCATCTTTCCTTCCTTCCTTCCTTCCTTCCATCCTTCCTTCATTCCTTCCCTTCCAATCCCATTTCCATTCCTTCCATCTTTCCTTCCTTCCCTCCTTCCTTCTTTTCTTCCATCCTTCCTTCCTTCTTTTCTGCCTGTCTTCTTACCTTCCCTTCCTTGCTTCCTTTCATCTTTTCCTTCTGTTCTTCCTTCCTTCCTTCCTTCCTTCCTTCCTTCCTTCCTTCCTTCCCTTCCAATCCCATTTCCATTCCTTCCTTCCTTCCCTCCTTCCGTCTTACCTGCCTGTCTTCTTTCCTTCCTTCCTTCCTTCCTTGCTTTCTTCCGTCTGTCCTTCCTTCCTTCCTTCCTCCCATCTTTTTAATGGGGTTGTATGTGTCCGGGTCGAGTGTGTAGAGAATATAAAGTGAAATTAAAAACTAGATGGATGATGATGACTATGACGATGATGATGATGATGATGATGATGATGATGATGATGATGATGACGACGATGATGTCGCTCCCTCCCCTGCAGAGAAAGGCGACTTCCTGGCGTTGGATCTGGGAGGAACAAACTTCCGGGTGCTTCATGTGCGAGTGTTGGAGGAGGAGCAGAGGATGGTGAAGATGGACAGTCAGATCTGTGCCATCCCGCCGGAGATCATGACGGGAACCGGAGAACAGGTACGACACTAAAGAACCTCCTTCCTTCCTTCTTTCCTTCCCTTCCTTCCTTCCTTTCCTTCCTCCCTTCTTTCTTCCCTTCCTCTTTTCCTTTCTCCCTCCCTCGTTCCTTATTTCCTCCGTCCTTCCTTCCTTTCCTTCCTTCCATCTGTCCTTCCTCCCTCCCTCCTTCTCTCCTCCCTTCCTTCTTTCCTTCCTCCATCCTTCATTCCTTCCCTTTCCTTACTTCCATCTGTTCTTCCTCCCTCCCTCCTTCTCTCCTCCCTTCCTTCTTTCCTTCCTCCCATCCCCCTTTCTTCTTCCTTCCCTTCCTCCCTCCCTCCCCCCTCCTTCTCTCTTTCTTTCCTCCCCCCTACCTTCCTTCCTTCCTTCTTTCCTTCCTTCCTTCCTTCCTTCCTTCCTTCCTTCCTTCCATCCTTCCTTTCCTTCCTCCCCTTCCTTCCCTCCCTTCCTTTCAATGAGTGTCCTATCCTTATCTTAACTGACTAAATGAAGCTATAGGTCATTCGTCCTCCAGGGTCAAATTGACCCCGTCTCTTTTGACTGTTCCTTCCTTCCTCCCTTCCTTCCTTCTTCCCTCTTTCTTTAATTTTTCTCCTTCCTTCTTCCCCTCCTCCCCTCTTTCTTTGCTCCCTCCACCTTCCATCCCCTCCTTGCTTCCTTCCACCCTCCCTCCTTACTCCTTTCCTTCCTTTCTTCCATCCATCCATCCTTCCTCCCTTCCTTCCTTCCTTCCGTCCTTCCTTCCGTCCTTCCTTCCTTCCTTCCGTCCTTCCTTCCTCTTTTCCTCCTTCCTCCTTTCCTTCCTTCCTCCTGTCCTTCCTTCTGTCCTTCCTTGACCTGAGGACAACAGGAGGGTTAAAGGCACAACTTAAATCTAAATATTAAACATCTACAGTTATCATAGACTTGTAATATTTACTGTGACTTCCGCCTTTATATATCTTTTATCTCTGATCTGTGTGTGTGTGTGTGTGTGTGTGTGTGTGTGTGTGTGTGTGTGTGTGTGTGTGTGTGTGTGTGTGTGTGTGTGTGTCTCCAGCTGTTCGACCCACATCGCCGCCTGTCTCGGTGAATTCCTCGACTCTCAGCAGCTGAAGGGACACACTCTTCCCTGGGCTTCACCTTCTCCTTCCCCTGCGAACAGAAAGAAATAGACAAGGTATCACACACACACATGCACATACACACACACACACACGCACATACACACACACACACACACCGCACATACACATGCACGCACACACAATTATATATTTATACTATACTTGAGTATAACCTTTTAAAAATAAAAAGTGAAATGAGAGACTTTAATTTGTTTTGTAGCTCATTTCCTCTATACAGAGTATACTGTGTGGACTGTATATGTATTATTTTTAAATCATCCACACATTAAAACTATCTAAAATACAAATATGATAATTTAAAGTAATAAAAGAGTGAAAGGGTTAACGCTTCCAGAGGCACATTATGTAAGAAAAAAAAATGTGTTTATCAGCATATACTTATCATTTCTTTTTACTGCAGATATTCACAAGTTTAGCAGCTTTAGCTTTTTTAATGAAGTATCCATATGGGAGATGTGTGGGCTGGTGGATAACCCTATTAATTAAACCTTATTAACTGTCATTAATTTCTTAAAGTGTGAACCATCAAATAAATGAGCTTCTATACCTGCCGTATCTAATCTGATACACACCATTTTCAATATTCAGATACTTAATATTTAATAATTCAACATCAGTCCAGTAGTTATTTCAATGTTTTTCTTACTTTAACCCT